>JXSR01S011518.1:62012-86023 GCA_000969725.1 Ophiothrix spiculata
GCATGACCAAAACGCATGCAAAACGGATGAATCGCTCCAGGGACCGATTCATGTAAACGCACCGCAAACGGACCGGATAAAAGGAATCACTCTCACTCAAAACCATTATATCGATTCAAATACCGCTTTGAAAACGGAAGGTCAAAATTGAATCTCAGCTTCAAACTGACCCTATTCAATCATGTGCTTTAAATTATACAACTCCAGTACCCTTACAGTGCAAAACGCACTGCAATCGCAACGCAAACGGATAAAAGGAATCCTAGCTTTACATTGGCTAGTTAAATATCAATTTTAACTAGTTTGACCTTGAACAATTTTAAATAGCCTAACCTTGAAATTCTAACTAATGAAGGAGCGGGTTGGCAAAGCGGTAGTTCCTTCGCCTTGCACCAATGAGGTTCCGGGTTTGAGTCCCGCGCCTGGCACTTTATGTGCATTTGGTTTTCAGTCCATGCTTGCTTCCCGCAGGTTTTTCTCCGGTTACTCTGGTCTTCCTCCTGCATTCAAAACTGAATTTAAAAAACATCTTGGAGCCCTGTTGAAGATAAGCTTCCTTTTTAAATGGAAATTGCTCCTAGAAAAAAGGTTTTCTGGCCTGATATTTTGAACTACCTTGAGTGGCAATAACTTTTAACTAGCCAAATTAGAATACACTATGTTGTTTTTGAAATAGTCTAGACAAATATATAATTTAAATCATCTATTATTCTTTACAAGTGATAGTCATAAATTTTCTCCTACCTCAATATCTAATTGCTAAAAACTCTATCATAAAACCATTTACATCTTAATCTTATTCTCAATTCACCGATGAATACAAATGCCACGGTTTTACACCTTTATTACACATTCATATGTCTACAATAAATGGAAATTATCTGCCTCGTAACTGTTTTACAGATACATGTCTCGTAGAATGATAACTTCATTTCTTGAACACTTACCATCAAAATTACTCTTGCGGGAAGGAAATTCACGCGGGGGAGGGGAAAATTTTATTTTCAACAGGTGTTTGCTGCCCGAAGTCTAGGCTAAAAATGTCTGATTTGACCATTTTTCCAATAACAGGTCCTTTTAATAAGAGTTTGACTTGACTGATTTTTTTTGTTTTATTTCAGCAAATTGCAAAAGATTAATTGGAACAAATAACACCCAATGTCTAAACTGTAAATCTTTGCATTGGCAACGTGCTTTACAGATTCTGGACGCATGTGTCGTTGACGTGTTTAGATTCTGAACACACACCCCAACCCTATATATTACACACTTTTACGCTCAAAAATTGAACAATTAAACAAGTGTAATAAGTGTTACAACTGTACATTCGATAATTTAGCACTTCATGCTTACAGTGCAAAGATTTTCTGTGGAAAAGGTAACCAATTTTGCGCACATCACTGTACAACTAATCTATGTATACACCCTCCCCCTCGGATTACACACACATGGGTTCTTGATATTTGTCGAGTGTGACAAAATGACGATTGCATATTCGGAAAATCGCTCGAGAGAAATTGTCACATTTTGTTCTAATTACCTGCAGAATAGAATGAAATGGTTGTGTGACTATTCTACGTTATTACAAGTATGCAACAGTCCAATCTACATTTTTTACTATTTTCACCTGGGATAAACCATTTTATGCTAAATGTTATTTGTTTTCTTAGTATGATTTCTTTTATATTATATTAAAAAATGTTTTGCGATTATCTGCAGAATAGAATGAAATGGTTGTGTGACTATTCTAGGTTATTTCAAGTATGCAACAAAGTCCAGTCTACATTTTTTGTTATTTTCACCTGAGATACACCATTTTATGCTAAATGTTATTTGTTTTCTTAGTCTGATTTCTTTTATATTATATTAAAAATTATCTGCAGAATAGAATGAAATGGTTGTGTAACTATTCTAGGTATTTTGTTATTTTCACCTGAGATACACCATTTTATGATAAATGTTATTTGTTTTCTTGAGTTTAGTACGATATCCTTTACATTATATGTGACCCGTCATATCGAAAGGTACCTTAAGGTCGGCATAGTAAATAACGAGATACGTGCCATTGAAGCTAAGCATAGTCAACAATCACGTCCAAGGTCAAATTTCTAATTTCATCAGAAACGTTACTTTTGAAGTGTACTCTACCATATTAATGAGGTTCCAACATCAAAAACATAAGACAAATATGTTAAAAACCAAGATGAAACCCCACTCTCCATTAAAGATTTACTTAGTATAAAAACTTCAAACTCGATTTTCTCAGAACTATAGTTTTCTGAATCAGCCCTATGCCTTTTGCCAATTTGAATGCAACTTTGCAACCGATCCAATAACCAAAAGTAAGGTATCATTTTAAAGCTTAAAATCTCAGCTTTTAGATGAGACCAAAATATCCATTTTGATTTTGGGACCCTTAAGGTACCTTTCGATATGACGGGTCACATATTAAAAAATGTTTTGTGAGCTTGAAAAGGACTGGAAATAGGCTATACTAAAAATTACTTCAGAAGCCAAGGAATTGGAATGACAACAAGTAATCAGATTATAATTTAATTACTAGTTGTAATTCCAATTCCGATTATCACTATTGACACATTACATAAAAAGGTAAAAGTTGCTGACAAAGCCGTTTCTGAGCTATAGCCGTCTGAAGTTGAAAAATAAGTTGATTTTTACATATCGTTAAAAAGAAGGACCTTGAAGTATATATTTTCAATGAATGAACTGAAATTTTAACTCTAAATGTGAAAAATTTAGTTACAAATTTGCACAGAAAACACTATAAGCGAGATGTTGTTAAGGTGTCTGGTCCATGATAGATCTGTCCAAAATTTTCTAGTAAATATCAGCATGAATGATATTCTATCAATGTAGAACCGATTTTTAAAATAAAAATTGGGGATCACCGGACTTGTTTTTGCATGCGAGTCGGTTTAAAAACAGCATGTTTTGAGGTTTTTTGAGAAAAATTAGTACAGGGGTCTATGGAAAATGTGGCAAAAGTGACATTTTTTAGTGTTGATTCAAAAAATGTACGCTAAAAAATTTGCGCAGAAGTATGTTCTTTCAATTGACACAATAAAAAAGTGAGGGTAACCAACCTATTGTTCATGAAAAATGAGAAAATGTGACATTTTTTTGCTTTAAAGCACCATACTGCGTATCCTGCGCATGCGTGTTGCTGCACTTAAAAAATCAAAACAAGAGCATACCAGTACGCATGGACCAGACACCTTAAGGCAAAAATAGGAAATTATACTCTAATTCATGTTTTCTAGCAAAGGCCACAGACTTATTGAACTCTCTCTCATAAGTTTAAATTTATCAAAACAGATGCTTCATACTCAAATCTATATGAACCAAAGTTTGATTTGCACATGAAAATCTCTACAGGCCAGTAAATTAATCTAATTTAACCAAGCAATATTTATATTATTTGATCAGTTTGATCCATATCAAACATTAGAACCAATACTTCAAGGAAACAACATATTTGGACGATTCATAACCTCAATATTAACTTGACTTACTGCTTTAGTTAATAACAAAATTTTTATTAAAAATAACAGAACTTTATCTTTCCTAAAAACAACTAAAGTCCATGCATTTGAATTGAAATATTAACCCCAAGTTCTCATGGGAGTAAAGCCCTTTCCCGACCAATGCCTATGACAATCTAACAACTATTTTGATTGGTCAGTGCCACTAAGTGCTCATATATGCATCCAATACCAACAAAGCTTCAATAACAAAGCTTAAAGTAGGAGGGTGGTTTTTTTTTACCCATTTGAGCATTTGACATGACTTATACTAGAGGTCAAATGTCAATCATATATGTGTATTGATTTTATGAAAAATATAGAACTTGGAAGTAGAAGTAGTAAAAGTTGGATGTTGAATATTATGCCTTTTGTGATTTTCAGTAAATAAAATTGTAAACAATATTTGGTTTCTTGATTAAATGTTTGAATTACATATTAAATTTTTACCAATTTAGAAGACACAATGGCAGTGTTTACCATGATAATTTATAGAAATAACAGTCTGAAAATACACAATTTCTATCCACAATATATGAAATTTCAATTTTTCACAAGGGATGATGTTGAACCCGTGTGAAGTCTCTGCCAGAATTCCTCGGACAAAATCAGTCACAAGACCACCAATTGCAGGGTAAGATCACGTTCTTAAACAATTGGCCCTGTACTCTGGATGCTTATTTACATCGTCTGAAGAAATGTGACACCGACTTTAGGTCCCTTTATGGTGCAGAGGCAGACATTTACAATAGAGGTGCGCCATTTTGTTGGCACCCGTCGCCCACTCATATTCAGGCGATGCTCTGAAAAAAAAAAGATTGGAGATTTGTTTGAATATTTAGACCTAAAAATCATCTATTTTCAGCTAATTTGATCCTACAAGGAGTAAAATCATTAAACAAGTGTCAGCAGCTTGGCACTCCCAACTTAATCCGCCCCGGAGGTGGACCACTATTGGTTCATATTATATGAAAACAAGAAACTTTGAATTTTGAAATACTGATAAGAAATCTTTTGCACATTATGTCATTTTCCAATTACATTTGATCAAACAAACGTCAGGGATAGACCAAACACCGGAAATAGTGAATATTCTTGCCCTTAATCTAGATCAACATGAAGTGGTCTGAACGGAAAATATTGTCTTATATGGGCAAACATAATAAAATTTCATGTACTTTCAATATTGAGTGGAAATCATGAAAACGGAGGTGGGGGTATCTTTTCATCAAATAAGATATATGAGGATGTGAATATGAACATTTTCTTATGATACTGTACCTTTTTTGGAAGACTTTTGTTTGTTTGTTTGTTTATCGAGGTTGGTCCGTGGGAGATGACGGAGGATGCGCAATAAATTGCATTTTTTATTCTCTTCTGGGTAGGAGTGAGCTCTCTGTTGGTGGTCATTGTCCAGCCGAAAAGCATAAACAATCATTCTGAAGATGAGAGTTGCCCATGACACTTAAAACTGTCAATGTAAGTTTCTAACTAATTCTGGTTTTGTAATGATGAACTTTTATTTAATAAATGACAAGTCAGAATTGCAGCAAAATAATCCACATGTCTGAGTAACCAGATATGTCTTATTGAAATAAATATTACCCCTACCCCATCCCCCTTGAGTTCTTTTAGTAATTTAATGTGTCTTGACTCATTTTTTTTCTGTTTATGATTTCAAAATTGAAGAGGACAGACGAAAGAAAAACATGACATTTAATTGAAGTTTGAAGTCCAGACTTAAACAAATAGCATGGTCACAAAAAAGAAGACAGAAATTGATCAAATGGGAAATGAATAGAAAGCCAAGTTAACTACTCAAATACATCCATGTTTACATAATACATTTACTGAGAAATATTAGCTTTTTTAAATTTTGAAATATGTGAGATGAAACAAAATCAAAGTTAAGTCACAAAGAGGTGGTTTAACACTAATATCTAAAAACTGTCCAAAAGATTTGCCCTGGAAAAAATACAATTCTAGTACACATTCCTGAGGTGCAAATTTGGAACACAAATTCGAGTACAATTTAAGTACAATTTGTGTACTCGAATTGTACTTAAATTGTACTCGAATCTATGTTCCAAATTTGCACCTCAGGAATGTGTACTAGAATTGTACTCGATTTTTTCCAGGGTGGATGATTGATTTTTTGTTTTAAATGATGGTTTATTTTTACTACCCTATGCGATATCTATTTATTATATTTATGTTTTATAATAAGCCTCAAAATGTTTTCATCCTTTAAAGCCTTCAATTCTGTGTCTTTTCCCAACAAGATCTAGAACTGGAAACACATCTAGAAAATGAAATGGAAATGTAAGCCGATATTTTGCAAAGGGTTTACTTTACTGGTAGGTTATGATCGATGGGCAAGGTCGCAAGGCGGGGATGTACTATTGCCATGATGGAAGCAGGGCCTCTTTGATGAATGCCTAAATCATACACAGGAACCGATTCCATTAGCCAGAAAATCACAAAGATTATAGCAATATATAACAAATAGAGTGCTATCAAGCCAATAACGGATATTACAATTCACAGGCAATTTCTTCAATAGGTAATGAGAGTGAAAGTGCTGGGAATTATTCAAATTTGAATAAATTGTTAATGTAAAATTTAGGCACAAATAATTGATATAATCACAACATACAATTGTGAAATTTAAAAAAAAAAAAAAATATTAATTTTGCCAAATAAATTTCATAAGGAAGTGAACATATAAAAAATACAATGACTTTCTTTAGGAGCAAAGTGAATAATTTTTGCTGGGGATTTAATTTCGCTAATTTTGCTAGACTGCAAATTAGCTAAACTAAATCCCTCGCTAAAATTTTATTTTTTATTGAAACTCATGTAAATTATTCTAAATTAGTAAAATTAAGTCCCTGCATAATTACCGATAAATTGAAATTCGCTAAAAGTTGTTCTCACCAGATAAAATCACTTTACAGTAATGAAAAATATAATCTAAATATTTTCAGCTATATTTAGCAAATATATGTCTGTAGAGGTTCAACAGTGAAAATGTATCTCTAGAGGCCATTAACCTTTTTCAAGAAGAATTGAGCATAAGAACCACACAATCTCCAGCAGATAATTTTCTTTAGAAGTTTCAGATATGATAAGTTTTATCATTTTTTACTTTGACTTGTAACTTTCTTTAGAAGTTTAACATATATTCTTCAAGCAAATAACTTTCTTTGTGAGTTGAACATATGAAAATGTAATATTCAACGAATAAACTTCTTTAGAAGTTGAATATATGCATAGTTTTATCATCAGTAGATAACTTTCTCTCGAAGTAACATACACTCTTTAGTAGATACTCTCTTTAAAAGTTTAACATATACTCTTTAGTAGAAAACTTTATTTAGAAGCTTAACTAACATATGAAAATATCATCTTGAGTAGATAGTTTAACACATAAGTCCATATGGACCCTGGATTTTGCGCAAAAACTCAACACAACCAAAAAAAGCTGTATTATGTAATTGTCAGGGTAGGGGTTGCGCATTTTTGGTGCCAAAAAAATTGAATTTGTCACATCATTTTTGAGATAATTAGCATAACCTGGTAAAATGATGGCACTGTTAAAATTTTGTTTTGTCCCTAGAAACAAAGCAAAACAACTTTTTAATTTTTTTATTTCAGCAATGTATTTTTAATTATAACCTGGTATCATGAGCTAAATTCCATCAAAAAATTAGTTTGGGAAAGCAGATTTCCAATTTTTAAACAAAATTCCAAAATAAAAATGTCTTCTTCCTTTTTTCAGAAAACTGGATGTGAAACAAAACATTATATATACTTGGCCTAATCGTCAGTAAAACCTTTTATAGAAGCCTATGAATCATGTTATCATCAGTAGATGTTTTTTTAAAGCTAAATATTAAAGAAAGATATATTCAGTGGACAATTTTCTTTTGAAGTTAAATATAACAAATATAATGATATTTTCATATTTTCTTTAAGTAACTGAATCTGTAAAACTCTTCTGTTTAAACATATTTTATATTCATTTTCCAATGTAAACTTCATTTGAAACACAAATGAAGGCTAACATGCTGAAGTTACAACAATCTCACATTATCTATACGGCCAAAATAAAAAAAAATGTTTGTCTGTCCTTTATAATTTTCTGGCATATGAGTGAGGGTTGAAAATTAATTTGCGGTAGCTTATCTTTATTTTAATGAAATCAATATAAAACATAATGTAATAAAGCTCACTATGAGTCTGAATATAATTTAATTTGATTATAACCTTCTTATGTTTTCTAGAGATTTCAGGATTTTTAGATCATTTGAAGTGTTATCGGTAATAGTAGAAGCATGCAAACTTTTATTGTCAAATTCAAGTACTATTAATATTTCCAATCATTATTAATTATTGTTGTCAAAAAACAAAAAATACTGCCCCTCTAGAGTTGAAATTGTAAAATTGCCTTTATAAGCAGATCCAATGGGAATTTTTTTCTGAAGTGAAAGCAGTGTTTACCTCTTTACTGAACCTACAGCATTGAAACACCTTTGGAGAAAATTCTCATATCCAAAATAAACATGTTAAACAAAAATTTACTTTTTGACTTTCCTGAAAGTTTTGATCAAAATTTTCATGGTTATTTGGTAGTTACCAAACAGAAAAAAATATAAATCACCTACAGATAAATTTTGGAAATTTGTGATGGTGTAGCTAAAAGGGGCAGGGGGGCAATTGCCCCCTGAAAGAAGCCTTGCTCCTCTTCTTCCCCCCCTGAAAAAATCAAGAACAGTACAGGTCGGATTGAAATTACATAATATACTAGTATCCTTTTCAGCATATGGTCAAAATGCTCTATTTTTCCCTCCAGTGCCATCAGTTCATACTTAATTACTATCTTTTTTGTAATTGTAACAAAATGTTTACAAATTTTGCGTGCTTCATGCACTCCTGTCAAAGACCATAACAAAATTTGGGTGTACCATTTTGTGTCTACTCATTTGGAGGGTTGACCCCTTCAAAAAATGTCAAAAAAATGTCTGGCTACGCCACAGGAAATTTTGTCCAATGCAGTTTTTGTCGAGCTATACGAGACATTGCTTTCAGTTACGCCACTCGTCATAAGAATTTTTGAGTTGCCACATTTACGAATTTGGGCGTATTTGGAAACAAAGTCAATATAAACAAAACGGGCCGTATTCTCGAACGAAGTTTAACTAAACATTGGTTACGTCTAAAATGCGTTTAGTTAAAATCGCATTTTAGCTAAGCAATGTTTTAATATTTAAACGTCGCGCCTAGTTAAACAGCAAGTTTAGACATCGAAAATATCATCCCCAGAAGTATTCTATATTGATCCAGTGCTGTTATATGCTAAATGACGTGAATCAACACGATTGTTGGGTCATTATAAGGATTCCGTAGTTTTTATTGGAAAGCATTGAACGCACGGGTTAATTCCAAGGATTTTATATAGGTATACACGTATAAAGTACATGCTAGTGTTTTTACAGTTTGTTAACTGATCTAGAACAGGCGGTCAATTCAAAATTACACATTCCCTAGTGCATTCTCGCTGATTTAGTAATGTACTACACGGAAACTTGGATACAACTTCACCCAAAAGTTCTCTTTGGGGGGCCTTCCCGCACGTGCCCCCCGGGGTCATAAAGAGGGGCGCCAAAAAAGGGGAAAAAAAAAGAGAGAAAGAAAGAAAAAGAAAGAAGAAGAAAGAAAGAATAAAGGGAGGGAGGGGCGAAAAAAAAGAGAGAAACGAAAGAAAGAAAGATGGAGGGAAGAAAGGGGGAGGGGCGCAAAGGGAAAAAAGAAAGAGAGAAAAAAAAAAGAGGGCGCAAAAAGGACAGAAAAAGAAGAAAAGAGAAAAGAAAGAGGGAGGGGCGCAAAAAGGAAAGTAAAATTTAAAAAGAAGAACGGAGGAAGGGCGCAAAAAAGAAAAGAAAAAGAAAGGGGAAAGAGGGAAGGGCGCAAAAAGAAAGGAAAGAGAAAAGAGGAGGGGCGCAAAAAGTAAAGAAAAAGAAAGGGAAAAAAGAGTGGCGCAAAACGAAAAGAAAAAGAGATAAAAGGGAAAGAGTAGAGAAAAAGGGTTGGGCGCAAAAAGAAAGAAAAAGAAAGGAAAGAGAAGAAAAAGAGGAAGGGGCGCAAAAAAGGAAAAAGAAGGAAGGAAAAGGGGCAGAAAGGAAAGAGAAAAGAAGGAGGAAGGGGCGCAAAAAGGAAATGAAAAAAGAGGGAATGGTGCAAAAACGAAAGAAAAGTGAAAAGACAGAAGAAAGGAGGGTGCAAAAAAAAAAGAAAGGAGAAAGAAGGAAAAGATAAAAGAAAGAGGGAGGGGCGCAAAAAGGAAAGAAAAAGAAGGAAAGGGGAAAGAAAGGAAAGAAAAATGAAAAGACAAAGATAGAAGAAAGGAGGAGGGGCGCATAAAAGGGAAAGAAAAAAAAAGAGGAAAGAAGGGGAAGAGTAGAGAAAGATGGAGGGGCGCAAAAAGTATAGAAAGGGAAAGAAGGAGGACGCAAAAAAGGAAAGAAAAATGGAATGACAGAAGAGAAGAATGGAGGAGGGGCGCAAAAAAAGGGAAGAAAAAGTACAGGAAAGAAGGGAGAGGATAGAGAAAGAGGGAGGGGCGCAAAAAAAGAAGAAAGAAAGGAAACAGAAAAGAAAGATGGAGGGCGCATAAAGGAAAGCAAAAGAAGGAGGGCAGAAAGGAAGGGAAAGAGGAAAGATGGAGGGAGGGGTGCGGAAAGGATAAGGAGGGAAGGGTGCAAAAAGGAAAGAAAAATGAAAAGACAGAAGAAAGGAGGAGGGATTGCAAATAAGGAAAGAAAAAGAAAGGGGAAAGGATGAAAAGATAAAAGAAACAGGGATAGGCGCAAAAAGGAAAGAAAAAGAAGGGAAGGGGAAAGAAAGGAAAGAAAAAATGAAAAGAAGAAATGAGGGGCGCAAAACAGAAGGAAAGAGGGCAGAAAGGAAAGAGCAAAGGAGGGAGGGGTGCATAAAGGAAAGGAGAAAAAGAAGGGAGAGAAGGAGAGGCGCAAAAAGGAAAGGAAAAAAGAGAGAATGTAAAAACAGGGCGCCAAAGTATGAATTAGACAAAAATATATGCACCAAATGGCGTGATTTGCACTTTGAAATTTCAAAATTTTCTATCTTCTGAGGGGCACATCCATCTCAGACACCCCTTACATATTGTTTGTCGATTGAAAAAAGTGACAACTTGAAGTATGAATTAGACAAAAATATATGCACCAAATGGCGCGATTTGCACTTTGAAATTCAAAATTGTCTATCTTATGAGGGGGGCACATCCCCCTCAGACACCCCCTACATATTGTTTGTCAATTGAAAAAAGTGACAACTTGAAGTATGAATTAGACATCTGCCCAATCTGTCTCTGGTCAAGATACATTTGGCAATATGTCGTATAACAGGGGCTGGCGAGGAGAGGTGCGGGAGGACATTGTTCAATTTTGCTGGGGGCGCCAAAATTAAGTTGTGCCCCCGGGTTGCGAATTCCTGGATACGCCCCTGATAACATCATTCAGGTTGATAGCAATGTTATGAAGGATAACTGTTGCTACAATAATTGCCTTTGCTGTGTCCAGTGACGTGGTAATGGTCTTTGACAAACACGGAAATCTCCGCTTCCATCTCCCGAAATTGGACTCAGCAATTCTTATGGTAGCTTTATGGGAAGCATTATACCGGGTTTCAGGTGGAGTGCGTGGATTGAGTAAAGGTGTGATGAGATTGGACATCCATTATCTCCAATAAGAATACCTTGTACATCTCCCGTGGCACAAGCTCCTCCAATCCTACTCTCTTCAAAGATCCTAGCATCATGAACGCTGCCTGGCCATCTGGCAACAATGTTTGTAATATTCCCCTGGCATCGCACACAACCTGTACATTTAAAGATCGAAATCCTTTTCTGTTAATATACAGATCGACTGCTTCTCCACCAGGATTGGCTATCGGAATATATGTGCCATCAATGGCGCCGATGACATTTGGGAAATTAGCGATATCATAAATCTCCCTCCTTACTTCATTACTTCTCCTTCCATGACGTCCTGGAAACTGAATGTAATCTGGGCGTAGCTCAGTGATTGCCTGCGAAACTCGTTTTACAATGCGAGAAATTGTTGGCTGACTTAATCCAACACTATTCAACTCTCCAATCACTTCCTGGAAGCTCCCGGTGGCATAAAACCTCAATGCCGTCAGAACCTGCAAGTCTACAGGTATCCCTGGACAATATCGAGTACAAAAATAGTACAACATTCCTAAGGTGCACATTTGGAACATCATTAAGTACAATTTGAGTACATTTATAGTACACAAATTTGTACTATATTTGTACTAAAACTGTACTATAATTGTGTTCCAAATGTGCACCTTAGGAATGTTGTACTATTTTTGTACTCGATTTTGTCCAGGGATGGCATATGCACGCCTGGTCTTAAAAGCGGCACTCTTAAACTCCTAAACTTGCTTCTGAATTTAGAGTCACGTATTGTCCACTGATCTATTCGCGGATAAAACGCGCGTGGAGCTCTGATTCTTCCATGGATACCGTTTATAAGTTGAGCTTGACGAATGGCACGAAGTCTGTCTAGAGCCATGACTGTAAATAGTGTCTGTGAGCGATATTCAACATGTACATGCCTCACACACGTTTAATTGTATCGGAAAAATCAACAGATACTTGATACAATTTTAAATTTAAACACACCTTAAACTACCCCCTACCCTAGTTTAAAGATAAACGCGTTTAACATGAGTTTAGCGATGTGTGGCTAAAATATAAACAACGTTTATTTCTAACCAGTCTTCGAGAATACCGTTTATTTTAATCATCGTTTAAATCGCGATTTAAACACTGATTAGCGTTAAACATCGTTCGAGAATACGGCCAGGATCGATTCATGTAAAAAAACATATGTAAGTTTTAAAAAAAGTAGCGAGAAGAATCTCCTTTTATTACTACTTTATGAGCCCAGTTTGGATCGGATGCATATTGTAGTATAACCTGGACTACTCAGCAACAAACCTAGTATATGCCATGTTATAATTTTGAATCAGATTTTTGATCATGTTGATGTGCTATATTTGCCTTCTCCATTTACTTGATGGTTTGAATTTAGTTTGAACCTATAGTGGTGTATTTCTTCCACATAACTAAATTTTTAAAACAAATAAAAGCCAATCTTGAAATTCACAGTTACATTAGATTTTGTTCAATCACTAATCAGGGATGGTTATGGCTTTTTGTAATTTTGTCTGAAAATGTGAATTTCCCAATACTTTGTACAGTACTAGTGAAGATCCAAGCATTTTTGCCTGAATTCAGGCAAAAACCTGAAGATAATCATGCCTGCTAATCATGCTGATATGGTATTTTACTGTAGACATCTTGGCCAAAATAGTTCGACGCCTTAAATAGGCCAAAAATGACCAAAAAATCATTTTGGGCCAATTTTGGACCTATTTTTGGCAATATTTCAAAAAGTAAGTCAAAAATCAAAAATTTGAGAAATCCGTTCCTATATATGTGTTTCTAGATTCTTAAAAGCATTCGAGGTCCAACTTTTATTTTTTCAAAATTAAGTTAGGTTGTTTACAAATTAATGGTCCAAGAACATGGGTTTTTTGGACCTTGGTCCAAAATCATACATTTTGGTCCAAAACTGACCTAACCATCATCTTCTACATGTAAATCCACATCTAGAAATGTATACTTTTATATGGGGTTACTTATCGGTTGCTGAGTTACAAGGCATACAATATTTCAGAAAATGAGGGGTTAACTGTGCCCTTAAAGTGTTCCAAGTATTTTTGGCCAAGATTGCAGATTGACTAGCTTGGTATTGTTAAACGAGCATAGTCTGATTGCCTCAACATTTTTTCAAACTTTTTTTGATTTTGGTACCAAAATGTTGCTCATATTTTAGTTATTTTTCTCATAACCCATGTGAAATATCATGGCTGAGTTATGTTCCGTTTTGGAAATATGTAGGCAAATTGTCTAATTATGGTATAACCCTAATTAATTTACACAGTAGGATATAGGCAGCTCTGAAATACAAAATAGTCCATAAAATCAAAATGGTTTGACCAATTCAGCTGAAACTTGAAACATAGACCTATTGAGTCGTCATGTTTCATATGTCATTGGAAACTAAATTTTGAGAAATCGGACCAAGCTCCTTTAAAATAATATTCACTTTGTCTGGTGTCTAATGACCTGAAATAGAGAAGGTAAAACAGATTTACAATTTTATTATGGTAAAAACTAGATTTTTCCATAAAATTATAGTCTTTATCATGTAAAATTGTAATATGAAGTCTAGCTTGCTCATTCTCATCTCAAAATAATCATATTGATAAACAACATTTGGAAAGAATCACTTTAATTCCAATACTCAATCACTTCAAACAGCAACCTATTTAGACTCAAAAAGAGCAATTTTTTTGTTGCATTTTTGTGCATATGTGTTCGGTGATCATTTCAGATTATGCAAAGTATTAAATGCCATAAAAAAATCCCATATGTGTATATTTCACATGTGTATTTTGGTCATTTTGGGTTTGTATCCCTTAATTAAGTAGTCGAGAATCAAGTCTGATTTTCCCTATTTTGAACCAAAATTGGACTAAATTTTCAAATACCATATTCAAAGATTTTAATTTAATCATTTTGGTAGAACAGCCTCTGAAGTACATATATCAAGGACAACCAATTGACTCGACAGCTATCTCTATTATGTGTTCAATCTTTCTCTCTACCCCTCTCTTTCTCTCTCTCTCTCTCTCTCTAAATTGAATGATATATGGCCATTGGTTTGTTGAAACTTGATGCCAAAATAGTTAGAAATTAGCCAACTGGAAATACTGACATTGCTGCTGGTCATGGGGGGGTGTTATACTTGTATTGTGAGGTGAATATCATTGTAAATATCACCTGAAAATCCACTCTAAGCCAGGATTTGGGGTCAACAGAAAAAACTGTTTATTGGCTGATGACCTATAATAAACTTGAAGCAAAATAGTTAGGAATTAGACGACTGGTACCTGACTTTGTCGGGGCACTTGTATTATGAGGTGAATATCATGCACGTATAAAATGCCCCCTGAAAATCACACTAAACCATGCAGGAGTTTGGGTCAACACCAAATTAATACCATACCATGAGCAACTTGAAAAAGCCTTACAAACAAACTTATTTTAATAATGTCACTATTTCCCTATGACACATAACATGCCCTGTGGTGTCACTCATATTGGCCAGTGTGTACCCTTGATTGTTCCCTTTTTTGTGAAAAAGGCTGTTTTGAAAGCATGAACATAAATGTACGCAAATATGTAATTCTAAAAAGAATCTTGAATCGCTAGAGGCTGTACTTTCTGGGTTGTTCAAGATCTTTAATTTTGAGCTTTCCACATTTATGTGCCAGTAAAATGAACCTCAAACAAGTAATATGCTTATTGCAAGTCCGCACTATTACACTTCCGAAGATTTTCATTTTCGGATAGCTTATTTCGAGACTTGATTTTTAATTAATAAATTACTGCACTGACTGGAGTACAATAGAATTGCGACTCGTATTAAAAGTGCGTTGTGATCCTTTTTCTCAAGTGGTATGGTATGAAAAGCAAATAAGATATCAAAGAATACCAGAGGTCTCCTTAGAAAAGAAAATGAGACTTTAGTGAATGTTCTGGAAATAACAATGTGTACTTGAAAAGCAAAAAATGGAATGTTTTAAAGAGTAATTTGTACTCATTTTCAAGTAAATAAAGGTTCAAGATGACTGAAAATTTACTTGAACTCACGCAAATAAGGCAGGGGGTATTCTTGATGTGTTATATCTATGAATAGGGACTGACACTACCGGGAGACCATAAGGGAACAGCCTATGAACACAGCAGGGCATTAAAGATCCATACTTTTGGGAACTTAATTAATTGTGACTTCGGCAGACCCACAACTCACATAAACTGTTTTTGTACCATGTGTACTGCTAATTGTTGTATAAACCATATGAAAGTTTTCATGTTCAGAAGGAGATTTTTATTGTTGAACATGATGGTGATGTCAGTTTTTGACCAAAATGTCAAAAAAGAAAGATTATAGAATGTCTCATTTTAAAGCCTAAGTTGCCAAAGGCTGCCAACTTGTACCTTTGATTTGGCACCTCAAATTATATCTTCTTAAAGGAGCATGGTCCCATTGTTCCAACTCTTTTTCAACTTTTCAAAAGATTTTGGTACCAAAATATTGCTCATATTTTCCTCATAACCCATGTGAAATTTCATGGCTGAATTACGTTCCGTTTTTTAAGATATATAGGAAAATGTGTATTACATGTATTACATTCTTAGAACGCCAGGATCAAATATGAGCAAAAATATGATTCCAAAAAGAATCAGATTGATCGAAAAAGGATCAATTTAATAAAATAAAGGATCAGATGTGGTCTATACTTCCGGATCATATTTTGATCCGCAATTAGGATAAGGTCATATTTGATCCTGGCTTTCTAAGAGTGTATGGTAACCATAATTAATTTTACACAGTAACAAATACACAGTTCTGAAATACATAAGACTTTTTAGAGATCATCTTTCATATGACTTGAAAACTAAATGTTGAAAATTCAGACCAAGCTCCTTTAATGACTTCTTATTTGTTCTACTGCAGTAGTTCTAATTGCTGAATGACCTCCTCAATTTTAGGTCTTGCATCCTTGTCCTGGTGCCAACATTTTTCTATCAGCGATGCTAAAACAGTTGGGCATGAGTCGGGAATAGGTAGTCTTTTATTATTTCCCACTTTGTACATAATATGGACTGGTATTTGATTTTTATATGGTTCCTCACATGTCTCCATTTCCCAAAGTACAACACCAAGTGCAAAAATATCTGCTTTTGGGGAGAGGACTCCACTTGAGAAGATTTCAGGAGCTTGCCATTTCAAGGTTCCCTTTTCATAATTGTTTGTTGTATTTGTATCTGGTAAAACCTTTGATATACCAAAGTCACATATTTTCATGTCATCGCTGGCTGTAATCAAGAGGTTCGGTGATTTGATATCGCGATGCAAAATTTTGTTTTCTCTAACATATCTTAATCCATGAGCAACTTGAATCGCCCATTTTGTTTTCAAATTTCGAGGAAGATCAGTTTTTGTTTTTAGGAAGTCAAACAGAGAGCCCTGTGCAGCAAACTCTGTGACTAACACAACTTCATCTGATGTGACCAATAAACCGTAGAATTTGATAATACTCGGGTGATTCAAATCATTTGAAATTTTGATTTCATTCATCAAGTCTTCTGAGATGGCTTTTCGATTTTGTTCGGGAATATGTATCTTCTTAGCAGCTACCTCTGTAGGACCCAAATCATTTGATTTCCATGTAGCTCTGTAAACTTCCCCAAAGCCACCATGTCCAATTTTTTTGTGGATAATTAGTTCAGATTCTTGAATTGTTTGCTTCATCACAGCTGACAACCCTGGAAAAAAAAGTACAATATTTCAGTAGAACACCTCTTAGAACAAAATCAGTAAGTATTCACATTGAATCAGAGAAATGCATATGCTACTTATTGTTAATCTTTTTTAATTTCAATCATCAATCATTTACTGAACCAAATGTTGATTTATTATTATATATAACAAATTTACAGAAACATTATAATAATAAAAATGTTATACATGGTATATTGATTATATACACAATTTTTAGTATCTCAGAAAAGTCACAAAAGCAGGGAATTACTAATTGCACTTGAATTCATAGAACATATAAAACAGAGAGCATAACAAGTATTTTTTTTTCTTATGGCCATATCATATCATAACAATGTGTCCACCATATTTGCAACTTTATTTCAATCATTTTATTTGAAATATCTAAAAGATATGGCTTTGAATGTTGACATAAAATTGAGGATTTTAAAAACATTTACTGGGTGCTGCTTTGCAAACTTTTAGTTCAACTGTGATTAAAATGATATACAGCAAGATAGCAAACAGCCAGGGCATTATTAACCCTAACTCCCAAACGCTTAAAAACTATCTAAGTTCGAATACGTCATACAAAAATGTCCCGTTTCCCCTGGGATTTGAACCCTTGACCTCTCGCATCCCGTTCCAATGTCCACCTATGTCAAGCCACAGAGTATGGCCTGCCATGGCAGCCCTTTTAAGTCCATCTGTATCCCTGGTCTATGACGTATTTGGACTTAGGCGAATTTCTTGATTTTTGCTTGTTGGATTTTGTTGGACTGTGACGTGTTAGGGTTATGGTAGCATGTCTACTATGCATTTATATACCTTCATAACCCTAAGGCCAAAAAAATAATTCTTTGGTTGCCCTCCACAGCTTTTTTCAGAGAGGGTGGGTCAGTCGGGTTTTTTTTTTAACACTCTTCCACAGACTGGTAGGCCGATTGGCCGCTCCAGCCTTCACAACTTCCCCCTTGACATCCAAATCAAAAAAATACATTGTAGTGATTTGGGACATCCTAAACATTTTGACCACATTTTGAGGGTTGAATATCGAAAAAGCAAAAATATAACATTTTTTTTGTAGTTTTCAGTAAGTTTTGCATATTTTTTTAGAAAAAAAAAATTCAATAAAAAAAGTTTGGGTCGGGCTGAAAAATAGGGTCGGTCTGTGGAGGGCAACCAAACAAATTTTTTTTGGCCTAACTCCCAAACGCTTAAAAACTATCCAAGTCCGAATACGTCATTCAAAAATTTCCCTTTTCCCCCGGGATTTGAACTCTTGACCTCCCGCATCCCGTTCCAATGTCCACCTATGTCAAGCCACTGAGTATGGCCTGCCATGGCAGAACTTTCGTGCCCATCGTATCCCCGGTCTATGACATATTTGGAATTTCTTGATTTTTGCTTGTTGGATTTTGTTGGACTGTGACTTGTTAGGGTTAATCAAAGCCCTAAATTATTTTACAAACTCCCCTCTGTTTCAATGTCAGTTGATATTTTAAAAAGGTGAGCTTTTAGCTAACCTAGCTTTGAGATAAGCAATGGTTATTAAGTTGGTAAGACACCTATTTATATCACTGGGGTAGTGAAAAATAAAGGGTCCTTGAGATTATCCATAGGTTTTGCACATTACAGTAAATATAACACATAAAAATCCTAGTCAGTTTGATGGTGAAATCAGTATTTGGCAAAACATCACAAACAAAAAAATTGATGCATTTTTATTGGGAAACTCTGTATGCTTATCATGCATTTGTTGCAAGTACCTTATGTTACATGTAGAAAAATTATTTTTGCAAAAACTATGGCAATTGGAAGCACATGAACTTTGCACAAATTATAATACAGGGTGTCTCAATAAAAGTGTAACACTCGGAAATTGTTTGTTTTAGGCATGAAAATTGTGTCGTAATTTATACAAATTTGATATCAAATTCAAGATAAAGGACCTATCTTTCCAGTACAATTTACCCTATCACGATAGCTTTTGTCAATCTCGAGATATACGCAATTGTTTGCAGGTAAGCGAAATCCACTCTGTACCACTTTTCAATAAAGCGATAGAAACACGTTTCTGAATAACATTTTCAAACAATAGCAATGAAACATGTGTAAAATGTGTGAAAACTGTTTGTAATACTTGATTTGCACTCATCAATAAGCACTAGTGCATTTTTCTTATTATATCAATTTTGTAACTATCCTATCATACAGAAAGTGCATTCATCATGATCTTTCACAATCTTGTCAGATGGGTGTTGATGCCTGAAAAAGAAACATGGCATGGCAGCAGGAAATGGGCAACAGTTGCAGTTTACTCTCGATGAGAGAGTGTTCATGGTGTTGCAGCATCATGAAACACGAAACGCTGCAGAAGCCATCAGACAATACCAGTTGCAGTTTCCGGGTAGGAAATTACCTGTTCGTCAAACGGTGACAAGTAACTAACTATGCCACCAGTCACAACTTGAACTCTGGTAATTCGGGAAGACCAAAAACTGCAAGAACACTGCTGAATATCGACAGAGTGCTATAGACGTACGTGCTCTCCAAGCAGATCCCCGCCACCATCCCCGCCAGACACAACCATCTAGCCGACATCCACCATTCAATAGAATCACCCGCTTAGATTTACAGTTTAGTGGCTTTACGGATGCTGTTATTTTACACAATGCTATTGTTTGAAGACGTTATTCAGAAACGTGTGTTTCTTTCGCTATATTGAAAAGTGGCACGAGTGGATTTCGCTTACCTGCAAACAATAGCGTATATCTCCAGATTGACAAAAGCTATCGTTATGGGGTAAATTGTAATGGAAGGATAGGTTCTTTATCTTGAATTTGACATCAAATCTGTATAAATTACGACACTATTTCATGCCTAAAACAAGCAATTTCCGAGTGTTACACTTTTATTGAGACACCCTGTACATCTGTCATCTAGACGTTAGTCTATAGATATGTCAAAAAGGTATTTATTCAAAAAACAAAATAGTTTGTTTTATGTAATTTTAATGCAAAGTCTGTTCTATTTTTTTACACTTGTACAAAATCAAGGGCCTGACAGGGCTATAGGTTACATAGAAGGAATATTTTTCACAACTTTAAAGGAGGATGTGATTTACATTTTTGTGCACTGTTGAAAAATCAATGTTTCCCTTGAAAAATTGATTACCTCCTTGATAGGTTCAATATAAACAATTCATTCTGGAATGCATGGAAGACGAGAAAGCTTAATTATTGTTAATGAAACAATATACCAAAATTTGGTAACATTCAAAGTCTCGATTCTAGGTGAACAGTTGCAAAATGGGAATAGGTTAAATACAGGGGGTGCCAGAAAAAACTTTAATCCTTTTCAATAACTTGTTTCTCCATTTTGTATAAATCTTTGACAAATTTGACAATTTTAATTGCCATGAGTCTGTAATCATTACAGTAAATTGGCAAATCTATCAAATTGTGCTTAAACTAGGGTTTTCTATTCTCCGTCCAACAATAAAAACCAAATCCTTTGACCTCAGTAACATTTCCCCAAGAGCTCTAGCGCTCCCTTAATTGGTAATCCTCTACTGAATGCAGAGGTATAGCAAAACTATAAAGTGTTAAAAATGGAGTGCCCCCTTCCACCCATGAATTTTGATTTTATAAGCTTATTGAGTTTGATTTTGATAGATATTAATACCCTAGCGATTTGGCTTCAATATGGTTACTTTTACTGTTATGGCCATTTGTTGAATTAAATTCGGGATCCTGTGTATTAGTTTAGGAAAGCACGTATGTGCTTTTTATCCATTTTGCTGTGGCATAACATGTTTTTGACAAAATACACTTGAAAATGGTTTCACGTAGTCACATTCCTTCATTTCAGGCTATTTTTACTCAAAACTATTTCTTATGAAAATCTTAATAGTATTGCATGCCATGCATGAGCAGATTAACATGTAGATTGTTTCAATTTCAAGATGCTTTTTTTTACAAGACTTTTAATTTTAAAAGAGCACATATGCATCTCAAGATTGAAATAATGCAATTTTCCTTCTTTATGCATCTGCTGAGACCGTTGGAAGGAATGAAAAAGATAAAACTATTGATAAGTATTGATAATTTTACAATCAATTCGCTGGACTTGTACTTTTGTTTTTGAGTGCGATGTTTCGCATCCTTTCCCGGATGCACTCTCTGGCCGACTGGTTGTTCGACGGCAAAAAAGGTTGTTGACCCGTTTCAAGGTTAACAAAGTACCGGAACTGTTGAGGGACCTTCTTAATCGTAGACATGTAGGCCTCCGGCAAGGTATATAGCATAAGCCTCCTCCACGGTTCAAAGAAGGGTTTTCCCATTTTACATAGATGGCCTCCTTGACACGTCTTTCAAATCTCCTTGACTCTCTGTCCAAAATAACCACGTCCTCATGGTTGGAATTGTTCAAAATCAGGGGTGTGAGAGGCCAGTTGACAAAAACGAGGAAAATCGTCGTAAAGTTGGGAAAAAAGGTCAAAAACGGGCTGAAAAACAATCAAAAAGCTAAAATTTTAACACATGAAAATTTTCAAAAACGAGGAAATCAGCTGAAAAGAGGAACTCTCACACCCCTGAAAATGTACATACACTGCTGACTCAACCAAAGTACTGAGTCTTCTGTGTTGGTACATACGTTTGGCCAGGGTCTGTTTTGTTTCCCCGATATAACGATCACAACAGCTCTCTTTACAGCAGACTCCGTACACAACGTTGGCCTGCTGATCTTTTGTCCTTTGGATGGACCAACTTTTGTCTTAAGAGTGTTGTGTGGTTTAAAAGAGTTGACCCCGAAACGAGTCAACAGCCTTTTTTGCCGTCGAACAACCAGTCGGCCATAGGATGCATCCGGGATAGGATGCGAAATGTCACACTTAAAAACAAAAGTAAGTCCAGTGAATTGATTGCAAAATTATCTCAATATTTACTAGCTACCTGGATGATTGACAACATTCATAAATCAAATTTAGTAAAATATAGTAACTTGAGATATTGGTCAATATTTATGATCTAAAAATCAAATGAAAATGTTTTAATTACGGATAGTACTTTTCTGAAAAGCATATATCTTGAAAATTTGTAATGCGCATTGATAGTTATTCATTTAACAGGGCATAAAATTAATATTTTTTTCCTCAGGAGCAAATTGTTGAAGCTCAAAGGTTTCCTCAATCAGCTCGTATCTATTTTTTCTCATGAAGGCACAATTTCTTCTGTTGCTTCCTGGGAGCACCGTCATGGGAGCGGTGCTCCCCGTTCCCGCACAATTTGACAGGCTGGTTATTCAATTTCTTTGGCACACCCTGAATTAAAATTACACTTAACTATTTTGTTAAATCTCAAATTTATATAAATATGTGACGTGTTACATCAAAAGGTACAAGTTCTCGGCCAAGCAAATTTTGAGATACAGGCAAATAAAGCTCATAAATTATACAGAAAATAATAAGAAAATTGTCATCTTTATTCACCATATCTTCAAAATTTAAACTTCAATTTTCATAAGCAAGGTATCATTTTAAAGCTTAATTTATTCTCTTTAAAGTAACACAGAAATCTCAATTTTGTCAAAGGTAGACAACTTGTACCTTTTGATGTAACGCGTCACATATATGCCGACCACAAGAAAAAAAAAGGTGAAATTAATATGAGTATAACTTGCTCTCCATGAGCAACAAAAACAGTGATCAAGAAAGTACTGCTACCTCGTGTAATAGAGGTATATGGGGTAATATGGTGAGATGTTTCAATTTTGCTTTTGGATGAGTATGACCTCTGACTGTAGTTTATGAAAAACAAAATATAAGTTTCTAATTTCCCTAGTTTTGTTTGCTTGTGATCAACATTTGAAATTCATACAAATTTACATTTCAAGAAAACTAAAAGCTTAGTAATCTCTAGAGCTTCAGTAAATTCAACCAAAATCAGCCAAAAAAGTGAGAGTATTATCAAAAGACTATTTCCTTGACTATCATTATACCAGCACACTAGTTCATTACCAATTCCTCAAAATACCTCAACTCCAGTGAAGGAGGATATCACACAAGGTCTATTTCGAGAGTTGAGAGCCAGAAGGCCGTATCTGCACGAAAAAAAAAAAAAGAAGAGCCACAAGGCCTTATGTGCACGTGCAACAAAGGTGCAAATACGGTCTTGTAGCTCTTTTGTTGCTCGTGCAGATACGGCCTTGTGGTTCTCAACCCTCGAAATAGACCTTGTGTGATGTCCCCCTTCATTGGAGTTGAGGTATTTTCAGGAATTGGTCATGAACTGGTGTGCTAGTATTTGAATAATTGAAGAAGTACATTCTCCAGGTTACATATTTTTAAATTACTGGATAAATTTACACTAATGTGTCTATTATAGGACCAAATTTGTAGCTGTTAGAAATCCAATTTATCATAATGAGAGCACAGTCAGACTTGATCTAGTTTAGAGACATATTTGGCATGTTGTAATGGCATTCTAAGGGATGCACCAGTAGATTTCAAGGGGAAATAGAAAGATTTTATAGGAAAAAACACTCCCTGAACATGTAAGAACAAAATTACCAACTGGTCCTTAATGATCCCTAAGCCAAAAAAAAAAGAAGAAAAAAAAAAGAATTAGACTGGAAAAATCACCAACAAATATGTAAGAAAAAAATGCCTCCAAACATTGAAAGAGCAAATGCGACCCGCCATTTCGAAAGGTACTTTAAGGGTCCCAAAATCAAAAGTGATTTTTGGTCTCATCCAGCCAAAGATAATATTTTAACTTTAGAATGACACCTTGCTTTTGGTTATTGGATGTTCGATTGCAAAGTTACATCCAAATTGGTAAAAGGCATTGGGCTAATTCGGAAAACTATAGTTCGGAGAAAATTGAGTTTAAAGTTTTTGTACTGAGTAAAACTTGAAAACAGTGACATCTATAATTCCTCCCCTATGACACATACA
>JXSR01S011520.1:2293-18087 GCA_000969725.1 Ophiothrix spiculata
AGGTCAACTTTTTGGACAATTTTAAGATTTGACCTCTAAATGACATTTGACCTTGGATGACCCCCGCTAGACCACTCCTATAATACGCAGGGGGTCAATTGCTATTCATGGTTCAAGTTTGGTCCAGGTAGGGTCAAGGGTTCATGAGTTATAGCCGTGACCTCGAAATGACCCGGGATGACCTCAGGTCAACTTTTCGGACAATTTCAAGATTTGACCTCTAGATGACATTTGACCTTGGATGACCTTACCGGACCCCCTCAAAAATGCGAACTCGATCCTCCTCCGACCAAGTTGCACCCACCCACCAAGTTTCAGGAGCATGCGACCCACCATCTCCGAGAAAATAGATGGACAGACACACACCCACACACCCCCACATACACACACACAGTTATTATGTAGATGATTTTTCAAGATACTGTTTATGATATTGCTTTAAAACGATCATAGTTGATATCATCACCAACACGAATGCACCCAAACAGCTGAGATTGCTAAAAAGTGCCAGTCGAGGGAGTGATCAACTATGTCAAAATAAATTGTGGTGTCTTACTGGTATGAAATGACACTATTCAAACAGAAAGACTAAGAATAGTTTAAAAAAACAAAAATGTATTACACGTTAGCCTAGACACCGTGACATGGTTTGAGAGATAGAAGATAAGAAAGATAAATAGGCTATGAATGTATATGACATTTTTTGTTTAATACATATCTTCAGATAGAATTTAAAAGATAATAAATAACTGGTCTATTCTTTTATATGTTAAGGGGTGTAAGCACCTTACTCAATGTTACGTTTTTGCAAGTTTATTTTGTACTATAACTTTTTAACAAAGTGCTTAAAGTTAATAAAAGTATACATTTCCGGAAAGGAATTTTCACAAGGAACATGATGGTGATGTTGATTTTTGACCAAAAATCACATTTTTTGAGAAAACCACAAAAAACACATTTTTTGGCCATTTGGGCTTCCATCCAAGCTATAAATAACATTTTTAAAAAATGACTTAGGAATGGGAATTTAAATTTTAAACACCCAATCGGATGTTGCGTCATTTTTACATTTGAGGATTTTTGCCATTTTTTTTTTATTTTCATGCCAAATAAGGTCAAAAATTCACTTTTTTTTCAATATTTTGTCATTTTTTGACCTTATTTGGCATGAAAAATCAACAAATTGGCTACAATCCTAAAAAGTACAAATGACGCAACATCCGGTGTTTAAAATTAAGATTCTCATTCCTAGGTCATTTTTTAATGCTATTTTTAGCTTGGATGGAAGAAGAATGTGAAGAAGAATGCAAAGAAAAAAGGTCAAAAGTCAGACAAACCATGGACTATGTGCATTGTATATGGCCAGATGCTGAGGAAAGATTTAGGAAAATATCTAATCAAAAAACAATGACCAATCTATGGTCAAATTAATTTTTCCCCACTTATTTTTAGGAACTTCGAGTGTTTGCTAATTTTAAAACACTTAGTAGAGGAGGGCATTATTTTGTAAAGTGCATCATGTAATAAGGCCAAAAAAAAAATCACGCAGTCCTTTCAACACGTTCAGTACGACAGCGGTTTATTATATTTACAAATTTGTTTAGCTTACTTCAATTCATTCTAGTGGGACACAATAGCTTAATTCGATCAGGAAGACAATATCAGACCATAACATTAACAGCATTAGTTCACACTGATCCCTTACTTACTTGGGTTAGGGCACAGAAGAAGGGAGAAATGGAAAATTGAAATGTTGCTTGTGTTAAAGTAGTAAAGTTTAAATTTGTTTTCAGGGTTATTTTACAACTATAATCTTCAATTTTTTAACAAGTTCAATAATATTAGTCATTACGTTGTCAAACTTTGTAATTTATACATGACAAACTTGCGTGCTAGTTTAAATTACACTTCAAAGTGCTCATGGAAACACGTTCTACTAACAATATGCCGACAAAGATAAATTCCTTCTATCCGTGAATTAAGGAGACATTTTCTTACCTCAAGCAAAAAGCAGAATGTAGTATTTCTTTTAGTTTTAATAAAATCCATCTTATTACTATAAGAGTAGTATAACCGAAACTGATCTCCTCGACTTCATTTTCTCTTTCGAGACTATCCAACTAAAATCTTTATTTGTTACATTCCGTTTCAGTATTTCGTGGGGTCGGGTCTAAATATCAATGAAACAATACTTCTAAATTACAAATTTCAGCATTTGAAAATGCTTATCAAACATGTCAAAAAACAAACGATATTTCTGAAAGTAGTTGCTTCATAAAAACGAGGAAACACGGAGGCGTTAATCACAAATGTTATACCTTAAGAATGTGTGCATCTTATTAAAAATGTCTTGTACAAGACTCGTTTTTATTCTATTTTGACTGTTTTAAAACTGACTTTCTTTCATGTCTAGTGCTATAAAATTGTTTATAGCCATGAAGAAATATTGTTTATGATATTTCAAGATACTGTGTATGATATTGCTTTAAAAAGATCATAGTTGTTATCATCACCAACACGAATGCACCCAAACAGTTGAGTTTGCTACAATGTGCTAGTCGAGGGAGTGATCAACTATGTCAAAATAAATTGTGGTTTCTTACTGGTATGAAATGACACTATTCAAACAGAAAGTAGAATAGTTTTAGAAAACCAAAAATGTATTACACGTTAGCCTAGACACCGTGACATGGTTTACGTCGTAGAGATAGAAGATAAGTTGTCTATGAATGTACATAACGTTTTTTGTTGAATATTTATCTTCAAATAGAATTTAAAACTAAAAGACAAAATGTACGTTTCATCTGTAGGGTTCACACCAGTAACAAACTGGCCTATTCCTTTACATGTTAAACAAAGGTCAAATATTGCCATTTCCCGGCCAAATGAACTGTTGCTCTCACCTTATTTGAGACTGTCCATCCCAAACGAGCTGTAAATGCAGCTTCTTGCCATTTTCACTTTGAAATATTTGCAAAGACCAGCCTCACACCCAATGAACTTAACTCGATTTCCAGAAGTCATGTTATGGTCCGTCAAAGGTTGTCAGACAGTAAAATGTTTAACTGAGGTAAACAGGTTCAAAGATAAGTAAGTCCTATATTTCTGTAGATTGTCTAAAAATATACAAATAACTTTCATATTCCCGATCACTTTCTTGAAAACAAACTTTGCTGGTGTTTTGAAGCACAAAGATTAAAGTTCGGCAATTTTCGACCTTGACATGTATTTTCACCTGTAACGCAAAATGAAGTTTGCTGCATTTACGGCTCGTTTGGGATGGACGGTCGCATTTTTCTTCAAGATTATGACGTATCCTTGCATTTAAGGTGATTTTTGATTTCGCTAAAGTTCATTTCAAAGTGGCGTCTGCTACTTCAGCCAAAATCGCACAGTATTTCTAGTTTACGTGTGTGGAGGAATACAAAAAAGGTCAAAAGTCAGCCAAACTATGGGCATTGTATATAGTCAGATGCTGAGGAAAAATTTAGGGAAAATATTTAATCAATAAGCAATGACCAATCTAGGGTCTAATTAAGTTTCCCCCACTCGTTTTAGGAACTTTAAGAGTGGTTGGTTTAAGCGCTAATTTTAAAACACTTAGTAGAGGGTGGCATTATTTTGTAAAGTGCATCCTGCAATAAGGCAAACAATTTCACGCATGGGTCATTAAAAGTACGATAGCGGTTTATTATATTTACAAATGTGTTTAGCTTACTTCAATTCAATCTTGTGGGGCACAATAGCTTAATTCGATCAGGAAGAGAATATCAGACCAAAACATCAACAGCGTTAGTTCACACTGATCCCTGACTTACTTGGGTTAGGGCAGAGATAAAAGGAGAAATGGAATATTGACATGTTGCTTGTGTTCAGAAGTAGTAAAGTTTAAATTTGTTTTACCACTGTAATCTTCAATGTTTTAACAAGCTTAATAATATTAGTCATTACGTTGTCAAACTTTGTAATACACGGGGTAATACATGACAAACTTGCGTGCTAGTTTAAATTATATTTCAAAGTGCTTATGGAAACACGTTCGACTGACAATATGTCGACAAAGTTAAATTCCTTCTATCCGCAAATTAAGGAGACATTTTCTTACCTCAAAGAAAAAGCAGAATGTAGTATTTCTTTAGTTTTGATAAAATCCATCTTATACACTATTGGATAGTATACACCGAAACTGATCTCTTCCACTCCAGTTTCTCTTCAGAGACTATCCAACTAAAATCTTTACTTGTAACATTCCTTTTCAGTATTTCGTGGGGTCGGGTCTAAGCATGCTAAGTATCAATGAAACAGTGTTTTTAGACTCATTTTTTTTCTATTTGACTTGTTTTAAAACTGACTTTCTTACAAGTCTGATGCAATAACATTGTTTATAGCCATACATATTTCAAGCATGCTTTAAAAATATCATGATTGTTATCATCACCAACACGAATGCACCCAAACAGCTGAGTTTACTAAAATGTATTAGTCGAGGGAGTGATCAACTATGTCAAAATAAATTGTGGTTTCTTACTGGTATGATATGATACTACACAAACAGAAAGAAGAATATTTTTAGAAAGCTAAAATGTATTACACATTAGCCTAGACACCGTGACATGGTTTGAGTCGAAGAGATGGAGGATAAGTGGGCTATTAATGTATATGACGTTTGGTCAAAATTTGATATTTATCTTGAGATTGAATTTAAAAGACAAAATGAACGTTTTATCTGCATATGTAATACATTTTTATACAGAGGTCAGTAAAAGTCCTTTCAACTTGCTAAGTACGACAGCGGTTTTTAATATTTACAAATTTGTTTAGCTTTACTTCAGTTCAATCTAGTGGGACACAATAGGAAGACAATATCAGAGCAAAACATCAACAGCATTAGGTTTCATTGATCCCTCCCTGACTTATATAGGTTATATATTCATAATTTTGATAACATCTGACCTAATTCAACATAAAGTATTACCACGCCCCATTTGTAAAGCAATATGCAAGTCATAATACAAACATGCAATTATCATTATACATCATTGACGTTTCTTCAAATTTGACAGAATTAAGGCTACAAACAAAATACGTATCACTAGTATTTCTATCTTTATAATAGGCGAAAAGTTTGGTAAAAATCACCGAATGACCATAGCTATATTTAACGTATACATGGTATAGGAACGGTCCCAGGAACGGTCGTATTGCTTCAAACTTCACTCCTGACACGTAAAAGTGATGATTAGGTATTCAAACACGCTACAGAGTTGTTTATCACAAATCAACAACGATGCATCCAACGTCAAAGCATCGAATGAAAGTTGTTGATTTTTTATGAACAACTTTGTTACGTGTTTGAATACCTTTCAACAACGAAAATCTTTCTGAATGAAATTAAGTTTTACACTATCATTACGGTTTTCAGTTTAACAGGTATATTTAGCAGAATATGAAGCAAAATGTTACTTTTAAATATTTGTTGTTTCCCGATACACAGAAAAATAGAATAATATTTCTATAGCTTTTTCTTGAATTTTGTTCTTAAAAACTAGCATTGACTTGCAAGAAAAAGCTCTCTCAAAGCCGTAAAAGCTATTTCTAATACATTTCAAGCAATTGCTCGTCTGATTAGTAATTGCTTACATTTGTATTCAAAAAGGTTTGGTGCACATATCCCCTTAAGATCAATAAAGCAATGAGTCTGGAAACACGTGATGGACACGTACATCATGTAGATGCTGAAATGAATTACACAAAACGTTTATAACAGGTGTGTGAAAATACAGATAAAGAACGACATCCCTTGATCATGTTGATGAAAAACACATGTAAAATAACAACCTCGTTGTTACGACGGCCCTCAGGTACCATCACGACAAACCACACCTTTGCAGTGGGAAATGATCTCGGGAAATGGTCGGAGGTTCTTACAGCTTCCCTCAGACATGTCAGATAGGTGTGAGTATCCGGTCAGTATCTTCGTTTTTTATTCAAGGCCATTGGACTCACCCATCTATCATGATCATGTATATACAACTGGCTTTATAACGTGCATCAATTAGTAACTAGGAACACAAAATAGCTTAATTACAAATAATTATTGTGTTAAGAAACGTATACTCAATGATCACTGTGAACAATCTGGTAAGGTCTTTAGAGATTTAAAAATAGTAAGAAGGTAAATAATAGAGGTATATGTTGGAACATTATTCATTCCATTATCTCGAATTCATTAAAGGAAATTCGTTAAAAATTAATTGCTAATTGCTGCGAAGATTTTCTCAGAAGTGCAGCCAACGAAGTTACAATGTACGTTTCTGAATCAGCATTGAAAGACACCTTCTTGATAGAGGACATCGATGTCCATCAGATGTCAAGTCATTTCCTGTTTGAATTGTAGAAATGATTTAATACAGAGTTCTTACAGCTTCCCTCAGACATGTCAGATAGGTGTGAGTATCCGGTCAGTATCTTCGTTTTTTGTTCAAGGCCATTGGACTCACCCATCTATCATGATCATGTACAACTGACTTTACAACGTGCATCAATGTGGTTATTAGTGATTTTAAAATGGTAAGGAAGGTAAATAATAGAGGATATGTTGGAACATTATTCATTTCATTATCTCGAATTCATTAAAGGGAATTCGTTAAAAATGAATTGCTAATTGCTGCGAAGATTTTCTCAGAAATGCAGCCAACGTATTTACAATGTACGTTCTTGAATCAGCATTGATAGACACCTTCTTGATAGAGGACATCGATGTCCATCAGATGTCAAGTCGTTTCCTGTTTGAATTGTAGAAATGATCAAAGACATTGTGTGTCCCGCTAGATAAAAATGTCATAAGGAGAAAAACATTTGTTTCAAGTTCTTTGATTTTCATTTAATGACACTAGTGATAATTGATTAGCACAAATAATAAATAGGAAAGTAGATTTTACCAACAGGAAGTCATCGAAGAAGTGATTAATTTAAAAACATTTATTTAAATCTACTTTCCTACATTGGTTTTGAATACGTAATAATAATTTGACCTTATCACTATTCATTAGTGTTTTTCACTTTTAATAGAGGCCATTTATTAAAAAATTTTATGACATTCGTTAATTTCTTATTAGGAATACCTCTTATATAGATCCTTCTATATCAATATACAAATTAATATATTTTGCATTATCATGATTATTGTAGATACAAATAAAACCTTAAATATATTAGTGATGATTAAAATAGAATTTATGTTCCTGCTTAAGGACTGACACGTCACATGACCAAAGGAAACATTATGTGACTATTTAAATCCATTAAGACTATTTTGCGAATCCTGTTAAGGAATCTAGATCTATAGACCTTATTATAGTCTATCCTGGATAGCACGAGATTTGATTCGGGTAAAGATTGTAAATATAGTGTCAGGTCAAACGGTCAACAGTGGTCATTCGGAAACATTTTTTTGTAAATTTCCATAATTATTAAATAACATAAATGAAATATATAAAAAAAATAAGAAACTGTTAAAATGATGCCATTTTGTCACATTCAAAAGTGTTTATGTCATCGTCAAATCGAGAGCTCAAATGAATATTGCACCATTAAAAATGGGTTAACTACGCACTCTATCCAAGCCACTTCCAAACCCTTGACTAACGGGTCTTTCTATACATATCTTATGTATTTTATAAAAATTGGATGTACGGACTCTTCACTTACTTCCACACCAAGGTAATGAGACATTTTACTGTAAGCTTGGAAATGTAATATACTTTTTCCATGGCTGTATGCAATTTAGATATTTTTTAATGTCAGCTACACCCTTTGGTTGTGGAGGAGCAGCATAGCACAATGTATTTCAGCTTGTTCCCGAACAAACTTGGTTTCGTGCCCGGGGGCCACTCGAAGAAAAAGGTGGTACGCAAGCTCGTCAGAGCACCTCAAAACCTAATGTCGTGATCACGTATAGCAAATTCCAACATCGTAAAGTCTTCAACGGCGTAAGGCACTATATATTCACTGCCAAAAACCATTAATATAATACACTGGAAGCCTTCCCTGTTGTACTTCTTGGAATTTTAGAATAGCTGGCGAAAAGGTGCATGCCCCTAAACCTTCGAAGATGTTATAAAATGACGACCCTTGACGTTGAAGGTTACCTGAAAAGGCATCCCTTTTTCTAAAGACGTTGTCGACACCAATGACCCAAAATCCAACCATTGTTTACGTTTTTGTTTTTTTCTGACGAGCATGCGTACCACTTTTTTCTTCGAGCGCCCCTCGGGGTTTCGTGCCGAAACCACTTATCGACCCAAAGACTGTATTGAAAGTATTTGATCGACCAAAGTAGGACGTACATGCTCTTCAACACATAGTCCTATTTCTTAATCAGATTCCTATCATGTAGGAGATGTAGAACAGATATTCACATTTCTATGTCAAAAGTTGGGTTGAAAACGCCCTTTTATCACCAGTAAACTTGGTCAAATCATAGACATTATTTGTCACTATGGGAATACACGCCGGAGTATATGTCTGACAGATGTACTGAGATTTCTGTAGAAAGTTTGGAATTATGTCAACATTTAGAAACATGATGAAAAAAGTTGCAGTGTTATCTTGGATTTGAGACGTGAACCTCGAACAAATCTCCAGACTGCAATAAGGTCTGTGTATATCCCTACGGGTAGCAAATTATGTTAAAGACAAAGTGATATAGAACAATTTGGTTTTGACTTGACTTATGCCCTCCACGCAGGCTTGGATCCTCGTGCTGGCTTCTGTATGGTAATGGTCTGCCATGTTGATCTGACCTCAGCTAATCTTGATGCATCAACAAGGTTTGGTATTGATCTTGATATACAATCCTCTGTGATGCAATCAAGCCATCTCCTGGCTGGACGTCCCCTAGGTCTTTCTCCTGATACTCGGCTTTCAACTTTCATTTTCGGATATCGTGATACCTGCATACACTCGTTGTGTCCAAAATATTTCAGCCTTTTGGATGAGACTTTGGACAAGACATCCTGTTCAAGGTTGAGGGTATTTTTGATGTGGGTATTCCGGATCTTGTCAAGTCTTGTAACCCCAAGTATCCGTCGGAGACAAGCCATTTCAAAAACAAGTAGTCTGTTATTGTCTTCTTTCTTTGGTTTTAAAAAAGACAAGAATTCTTCAAATAAAACCAATGGCGTAAGCAGAAGTGCTGCATCTGGTGCTCAGGCACCACCAATATTTCGTTTGTCAGTCGCCGAACGCCGCTGTCGGTAAATTTGTATGCCAATTGTGTCGTACAAGACGATGTTGATATTTTCAGAAAAAATGATGAAGAAATATAAAGTTAAAATCATTTAAAAATCAGTTTCGTGATTGTTTGTTGTTTATTTACAACAACTGATAAGAAAATAGATATAAAGGACAAGAAAACGAAACGAAACCTCATTTTTGTCAGTTGAAAGCTATACGTTGCCAAAATTTGGTGTACCTTTTGCCTCATAAATCTGTTGTTGTCTTTTAAACTCAAACAAAAAGTGTGCACCACTAATATTGAAAGTCAGGTAACGCCATTGAACAGAGTTGCACTGAATAACACACTCGTCATGTTGAACTACAATGTATATTATTATGCTTACTTTGAATTTTACGCGAAAGTTTATGCATAGATTATTCATGTTCTTCTGGATTCTTATATTAACTTTATATTAGCATATACCTGCCAACTTGCGTGCATTGCAGTGGGTGATGTTTGACATCCTTAGAGTTATGCTCCTTAAGCAGGTTAATGTAGGTTAGTTATGCTTTTCTCTCAAAGAAGAAATCAGTACTAAATGTCCATTTCCAAAACTGTTGGAATCACAATGTCATTTGTAATTGCTGTCAAATATAGCTTGGTATTTTAACGGAAAGATCATTTTGTGCAATCAGGTGCAATATGAACATGATGTGACAAACACGGAAACCACCGGTGACAGCTCAGGTGTCGGTCGAAGCCTCTGGTCAGTTGATAATTGATACGATGACTTATGATTTAGTGCCATTGGTTATTTGACATTTATCCTATTTTTTCTTGATCATGACATAGGATTTTATTTTATTCCCAACGAAATAAGTTATATTTATTGCAACTTAAAAAAATCTTTAACAAACACCCTGATTGCTTTAATTTAAGTGTCTAGTAAGTCTAGGCCAAATTCGCAATATGAGCTATTTGATATTATGAACATTTCGGGTTCATTTCAATTTATATTTCAATTTTATTAGAAAAAGCATCGTTGTCCACATACCAAATTGTGCATTTTTTACAATAAAACATTAAAACTATGAAAATTTACAATTAGATGATAAATTCATTACACATTGCATATATTCAAAATAATATTAAGAAATACACACGAAGGACAAAAATATATTGCCCAAAAGTCCTTTTCTTTTGTCACCTAACCATATGAACCAGTTCATATTTATGATCTCGATTTTACTGGTATTATATACTGATTTGGAAACATAAACCTTACAAACTTATGCCTACCGGTATTTCATAAACACATATTCTGAATATTGTAAAGTGTTTCAATTAAAAAGGTTTATTTTCAACTGTTCTTGATAGCAATAACGACGTCTAATATTAGGTGTCGAAGGAAACAAAAGATTTGTTCATCATGTATCAGCACAATGGTAGCAAGAAATAATAAAAGTCTTTAAAGAACTAAGATTTGTGTCTTTGCCCCGGTATATTGAGTAAATCTTCTATGACAGTTTGCAAGTTCTTATAATAATCGCTGGAACAATTTTGATAAAATAACGGAAATGAAATCTGGCAGCATGGCACAATTGCAGCGACAAATAATCGATCGATTGGAAACAGATATTGACAATTTGGTTCATGGAAGATTTGACGTGGTCTCCTGACCACCCGACGGTGATGATCGATGTGATGGTTTGTCATTTATTAGATGAGAACTTTGAGTATTTGTCAGAAAACAGTGAAAGAATGATATATAAAATTTAGATCAGTTTAAGTTTTCTTCTATTTTTATTCTCTCCTACATTTCTCCGTCTCCTCCTCACCCTTCTGTTCTTCTTCCTCTCACTTATCCACCTGAATTATTTTTAGATCTCTGTCTTCTTCTCATCCATATCGTAGTCTTGTTTTCGTAGCTATTCTACATTTTCATCTCTTATCCTTTTTTCCTTCCCTTTTTTCCGTCTTTTTTCATACCACTCCCTTTTCCTTCTTTCTTTTACTTTGAGTTCTTCTGTTCTTCATCTTTCGTTTAAAATTATTTGTTATTCGTCTCATTTTCACCCTTTCCTGCTACTTCTTATTCTTCATCTCCTTTTCCTTTTTTGTTCTATTTCTTACTTATTCTTCTACTTCGTCTCCTTTTTTCTATTCCTCCTTCTATTTTCTTCTCCTTCTTTTACACATTGTTTTATCTTCTTCTCTCTTATCATTCTATAGTGCAGTGTGGTCAGTGCCTCACTATTTCATTCCCATATAAGAATAACATCTAAAATCATGTGCATATCTAACATCGGAAACCAACGCTGACAATTTGATTCTGGGGAGATCAGATGTGTAGCCTCTGACTAAATGATGGCACAGTCGCATTTCAAAAAAAGTAGCTCTCCAAAGTTATAAAATATCTTTAGGGGCTTTTGTATTTGCATTGTATCATCAAGTTATATATAGCACTTGTTTAAAAAGAAGGCAACAAACTTAATAATATAGACTGTTTTTCTTATTTTTCTCAAAACCAGAAAAATGAAGATAGGCAAAAAGTTTATTAGCGTGACGATATGATCTAACTGTGATAAACACTAGCAGTTACACTGGTCTCTTTGGCGTTGCTTTTCAGGATGCCAACATCACACGAGATAATTTATCTCACTGAATATTCCCTGCTTGGTGAACTCCCTAAAAAACTTTCTTTATCAATATACGGCTTGAACCCCGGACATGAACTCAAGTTCACCAGACCGGGCGTAGAAAGATTATGTAAGTCATGATTTGGTCGTCTAGATAAAGCTGAACGAGTGAATTTATATCTACTCCTTGTAGTAGATACTTCATTTACCCATTACTTGGCAGGAGACCGTTGATTTTTCACACCGCTGAATAACAAATACATTGACGCATAGTTCATATTCAAGCAGGCATGACTTTAAGTGGGCTTGATAGTTTTGTTTTGATACTGACATAAAGTGTTTCTAGATACGTTTTCACCTGCGTTTTCAGATGTTTTTCTGAGTTCCGCGCAATATGATAGACAATTTTTTATTTAAGAATATGTTATCAGGAACATGATTTTGTCCATGCACAGCCACTTATTTGTACTAAAAAATTCTGATTTGTGGTTGTAGAGTTTTGATTTTACAAAGGTTTGCCAATTTTTTTGGAAGTGAAGAAAAGAGAATTTCAGTTGAGTACAAGTTATGTGGACATCCATGCACACTCAAGATTTTTTTTAAATATATCTGTTAAATCAAATGTAAATAAACAACACGCGGCAAAAATAATGACTGTTTGGGTGTAATTTCTGCGCCTGTTCTTCCGCCTAAAGCAATTTTGATCAGCTCTTTATCATGCGGAACTAATCATCTTTAAACATCCCGCGCATGTGTGGGCGCAAAAAGCTGCAAAATAACACCTGTTGTGTGTGTAATATACATTCAGACAATTAAAATATTGACCAAATTACTCTGTGTATTGACAAGAGGTGTAACTGGATTGGTGCCGTGACCTTGCTTGGCGAAAATAAAGAAACTAACAGATTTATCCCCTATCCTGCGGTCTCCAAAATAAGTTAAATTAATTATACAAAAACCTTCATAACTTTGCAACGGAAGGTCGGATTTGAAAAATTCAAACGGGTTTGGATTCTTTAGATCACCTGCTTTTATTTAAAATTCATATGAAGCAATTTGATTCATAATTTAAAAATTACCTGAAGTGTCTACTTGTAGCAAAGCTAAAGAAAGTATCAATAAGATCAGGAAATTGGTAAGAATGCGATTGCGAATGGTTTGGGTGACGGGCTAATTTGCTAGACTGTCTTAACAGTACATTCTCAGGTCATAACCTACATTTTATCCACTCATGTAGACAAAAATTATGTACTGCGTACAGTAGTGTATGTATGAAATTCTTTGCCTATTGCCTAGGTTTTTCTTATCTTTCTCTTTCTGATTTTTTTCCTTTGTGAAACACAAATTTACATAAGGGAACATGGCATTAAGTAAACATCTTCTCATCTCATCTAATAATATCTCTAAATACAAGTATTTTAACAGCTTGTTGTACATACGAATTTAGTAATATAAGATGTTCTTTTTTACAATGTATTTTTAAGGAAGTGGATGGGTATATTTTGATATGAATTAAGTTTTAAGTGATTGACGACGATTCTTAAACATAGCTGGACATTTGCGTATTTTTTTAGTACTATCCATGCAGTTGGACAGTGAAGTTACCCTCCAAAAAGAAACTGACTTGCGCGAACTTTAACAATTAAAAAAAACATCACTAAAACTCTGTAACACATCACCGTAGAGCCCAGACGTACGAATAACATACAAAGGTTTCACATACTGAACGTGTGCCAAACGGACCACTACCGTAAAGATAACGAATTGAACGTGTACATAACGGCCAAACCATATGGATAATAATAAATAATAATATCCAGCATTAATATGCGCGCTAGTCACAATCATTTCACCTCAACTAGATCGCAATCTTAAGACGCCTACATATCGGAATTTAGATTGTAATATTCCCCTAACAGCTCCCCAATGCGGTTGGGTTGACGAAGCAATCGAGATTAAATGTCTTGCCCAAAGATATTACCCGTTTGCCGTAGCGGGGCTCGAACTCGCGACCTCATGATTCAGAGTCCTGTACTATTCCACTAGACTACACCGCGGACCACACGAGCTCCCCGTACAGTATTTTACGAACAACAAACTAAAACAACAGTGGGATTAAGAACGTTAGGCCTACGTTCTATTTGGTGATGTATGACAAATAATATTAACATTTGCTACGAATGACACCAATTTTGGCGTTTTTTTTACGAAAAACCATAAAATTTGTGTTTTTTCACAAAAAGTTGCATGCTATTTTTGTATAAATTAAACTCGAAATTTTGAGAAATTTGGTATATGGATAGGTTCCCTTTTGTTGACAATTGTTTTTTTTTTAATAGGTGGCATTTCAAATTCCTCAAGTGGCACGCCCGTATTCAAACTAAATTAGATGAGATCATTAGATGTTGTTTATTTACTCAAAATGGACTACACATAAAATTTTACCTGCCCTATCGGGCAGATAACTTTTATTATTATTTATATTAGGCTTTTGTACAATACTATAAATCTGTATATTTTACAGAAGTACCAGGATGTATACACTATTCTAAGAAATATTGTACACATCCGGGACATTTTTTATGAAAGTACCAGGATGTATACAATATTCTAAAAATATTGTACAAATCCAGGCACATTTCCATTAGTTGATCGATTTTCAAATAATTATTTGAATTTTTCCAAGATTATTTTTTTTTCGAGTTTCAAATATTCGAGTTTCAAATATCCGAGTTGCAAATAGTTGAGTTTCAAATTTTCGAGTTTCAAATTTGAGTTTCTAATACCCGAGTTTCAAAAATTTGAGTTTCAAATTTTGAGTTGCAAATTTGAGTTTCAAATTTCGAGTTTCAAAATTCGAGTTGCAATTTTCGAGTTTCAAATTTTTGAGTATCAAATTTTCACTATTATTTTTCAAAAGCCTGATAAAAATAATAATAAGAATATTGAATGGCTTATTTTCGGGTGATGCAAGAAAATATTGTACTTGCTAAAAAAAATATTGCACTCGTCTTCGACTCGTGCAATATTTTTTTAGCTCGTACAATATTTTCTTGTATCACCCTCAAAGCCATTCAATATTATATAAATATTTACCCTCCCGACACCAAAGTTACCCCTTATTGGCTGTCGGGCCGGTGTTTATGTCCAGCCATGTTCATTAAACAATATTTTTAGAAGAGTGTAGCATATGTTATATAAATTACTTTATATCACGTTATTTTACCTAAATGCCATTCGATCGTCATTTGTTTCAGTGTTTGCAAATGTTCTTCTTCCCATTTTGCAGTATGTTTTGTGCCTCACTAACATATTTTACTTTCTTTATATCGAAAATTCAGTAACATCCAAAATCTTCTGACATCGGAAACAAAAGATGACAATTTGATTCAAGGAGATCAGATGTGTAGCCTCTGACCTACGCTAATTCACATGATGGCACAGGCTCACTTCAAAAACAGCATCTCTCAAAGTTGTAATAATATTTCAGGAACCTTTATCATATTCGCTTACTGTAGATGTACAAAATGCATGAACTTACATCACCATTCAATGTCATTTCTTTTTCTTTTTTCAGATATTCTTGCAAACTACCGTATATATATTTTGTGTACAGCAATTTGATTAGAGTTTTAGACATGTTTCAGCATTTAGAGCAGTTCAGGAGCATGATCTCTTGAAAAATCTCTTGTGATTTAAGCATTATATAAAAAGTTAGTATGTCCTTTTTGTGGACTACCATCATGACCATGGAAGATCAGCTGTTGCATACACCCGGGGTTGCATAAGCATGTAACTATGGTAAGAACCTGAAACGTCTTACTTTAAAATAACAATTCCAAAGACAAATCGATGTTTGGTTAGTTAATTATTACTTTTAATAAGTTCCTATTTATATATGATACATGTTGCTTGTTCAGCTATCAGAAGAGAAG
>JXSR01S011521.1:10264-20834 GCA_000969725.1 Ophiothrix spiculata
ATTGCAGGAATTTTGTAGTTATGATGATTACAATTGGGATTGGACACTACAGCACCTTAGTAATGCTTGCTTGAAGCCTCCATTACAAGTCATGGGAATTTGGGAGAGAATACAACCTTGTAGACAGGTGAGCATAAGGCTGACATATACTCTATAAACCTTGAAGTACAAAGTAGGCAGCCAATTAACACAAATAACCCAATATGGCTATACTGGGATTTTTTTTTTAAATATATATCTTAAAAATATACCCAATCTTGCTGAATATTCAAAAAAGCATATGTTCAAGCTGTGTCCATGTGGTAGTAACAAAATCAGCCAAAAATAATATCAAAATCATGAAAGATTCATTGCACAAAATATATTAATACGCAGCGATTTGGTCTTAATTAGTCCTAATCAATCATTGTTGTCCCTTACATAAAAAAGCACACAAGTTCACAATTTGGTAGAATGCAAGGGATATGCTATAGATCTGGTAACAGTCTGATTGCTTACTTTGTGCTTCATAGTGATATTTTGAAGTACCATCTGAGCAAATTCCTTTTTGGTATAATATCAAAGTCAAGAAAAAGAGACAGCAAGATGGTACAATGTGATTAAGGATCACATTTTATACTTCAAATCTCTAATCTAGCCATGCAGCTCTCCTCCAATATAATTATTATCTATTGGGATATTGAAAATTAGAAAAACTACATTCGGGACTGACATGGGGGCCATTTAAAAGCAGGAGTATTTCAACTTTGTGAGCAATCAGGGGCAGAAAAGGTTTTGTAGATTCTTGAGGGCCATCAAATTTGTTTCAATATGATTGGCTATATAACATAATGTGTTTTTCTATACCAATGCCTTTATGAGACCACACCACTAAATAGACTCTCATAGACTTAGACCTGTAAATTAGCCTTTCATCAAAGGTCTTTTTCTCTCTTATAAAGCAACTGGTTACCCCAAATTTTGTCTGATTTGAAAGATGAAGACCTTTGCTCATCAACAAATATGGAAAAAACAATGTAATGATGACCCAAAGGGTGATTAAAGCTCTTCCCATATAACACCCAGCAACATTTCAGTAAATATGACTAACCCAATGAAATTTTCACGAAGGTCACTCCACTAAGTTCATTTGTGTAGTAAAGATGTGGAATTTCCATTTTTTCAAACTGTATTTTTGGAATGAAGAAAATTGTCGAAGTGGTATTTGTTTACATTAACATCACGCTATGATTATCCCCTTTCTGAAGGTCTTTTTTATTCACACTTCAACAATGTAATACATTTTCTATAGCAAGTTTTCCATCAGTAGTTTTATCATATAAGTCTACGGCAGTTGGTTCACTCAGTGTGTTGTTTATAAGCTGTGGAAGTAACAGTTTCAATCGAATGGTGGGAAGAACTTAAAACATCCTTTGATGATGACCATTGATGTTTTGAGCTACTGGCCGTCAAAAATATAAATGCTTTTTTGTACCCGTCCATGCCAATAGAAAATTGCTTCAGGTCCACTTAACACAAAATCTCTAAAATACCTATAAATCCAACAAAATTGGTACGAACATCAAATTAAATGCCTACAAAGAATATCCCAGTTAAAATTAAGATCAAATTTTACTAAACCAAACAATGTTAGCACCTTCCTAACTCTTAAAAGGGGTCACTTCTTAGGGACAGAGTCAGGCTTCCTGGATATGAAGGCATGTGCTACGCCCAATCTGTGGTGTGGACCATTACTGTAAAGTGATTTAATTTGGCGAGGACAAATTTTAGCGTAATTCAATATATCAGCAATTTGGCTGGGATTTGATTTCATTAATTTAGTACATTTTACATTAGTTTTAATGGTCAATAAAATTTTAGCGAGGGATTTAATTTAGCGAATTTGCAGTCTAGCGAAATTAAATCCATAGTGAAAATTAGTCCCTTTACAGTCTCCCATAATCTTCCATGTTCAATAATTTACGTAATTAATTTTTTCGCTATTGCAGGAATTTTGTAGTTATGATGATTACAATTGGGATTGGACACTACAGCACCTTAGTAATGCTTGCTTGAAGCCTCCATTACAAGTCATGGTTCTGAAGGCACCTAGGATATTCCACATGTAAAACTTGATTGAAGTTTCCATTACAAGCCATGGTTCTGAAGGCACCTAGGTTATTTCACATTAGGGAATGGTAGGTAGCCTTAGTAATACTTGCTTGAAGCCTCCATTACAAATCATGGTTCTGAAGGCACCTAGGATATTCCACATTGGGGAATGGTAGGTAACCTTAGTAATACTTGCTTGAAGCTTCAATTACAAGACATGGTTCTCAAGGCACCTAGGATATTCCTCATTGGGGAATGGTAGGTAACCTTAGTAATACTTGCTTGAAGCCTCCATTACAAGCCATGGTTCTGAAGGCACCTAGGTTATTTCACATTAGGGAATGGTAGGTAACCTTAGTAATGCTTGCTTGAAGCCTCCATTACAAGTCATGGTTGTGAAGGCACCTAGGATATTCCACATTGGGGAATGGTAGGTAACCTTAGTAATACTTGCTTGAAGCCTCCATTACAAGTCATGGTTCTGAAGGCACCTAGGGTATTCCACATTAGGGAATGGTAGGTTACAAACATATCAAATGGTTTTGAAAAATAAGAGCAATGGGACTTGGCTCCTTTAAATGCACTGAATTTACAAATTGTACATTTTCAAAAATTGTGCAATTTGTACGTAGCCATCCAAAAGCATGGCACTCAAATATATTTTTGTATAGAAAAAGTAGCATAGAACTTGAGAGCCATTTGATTACTGTTGAATGACCTCAAATCCTGCACGTTTTACTGTGTGGGTGTGAAATCTAATTTCAATAGCTAAGTCAATCTCCTTGAAGAGGAAAGTAAACTTTAGCTTCCAAGTAAGGTAAATATTATCTCAAAATCAAATTTCATTAAAATTGCAGATTTTCAACCAAATTTTTAGGTCAGTTTAGTTGAATATTATATATTTAGTATTTATACTAAAAGAAGTCACCTTTTGTATTTATACTTAAAGAAATCTTGTTGAATTTGATTAGTACTTTAGATTATTTTTCCTCAGTTGAAAATATACATGAAGTGCTTCATATGTTATTATATACATCACTAAGATAAGACAACATAACTTAAAAGTATCCAAGTAAGTCACAGTTTTAACATACATTAATAAATAGTTTTTGTTTTTTGATGAGACGATTATTTAATTAACTGCGCACCTTCTTTTTTTGAGGTTATTGTTTGAAATCAGAGGTTAAACACTGACAATTTTAAACAATGACCAAATTAAAAGATGGTGCAAGTTATTATTGTCATTAATATTATCTTTAAAATTCTTACCGATTTTGATATAAAATTTGATGGATTGAGCATGATACAAAAAATATATGCCGTCGAGCTCGATATTTTGAAAACTCATAGCGAGAACAATATCTTTTGGTATCATGCAAAAAATCAAATTTTATCATTATTATGTTCTAAATTGGATTTTTTGTATTCTGTCCGATATTACTGTAAATCAGACTGTAAAAGTAGAAATAATCTTATTAGATTGGATCGCACTTTTATGCAGGTTATTAAATAGAATTAATTGCCTCTGTGATAGCGCGATCCAACATAATAAAAGTATCTTTACTTTAACGCAAACAACTGTGCGGTCATTATCAGGTAACAATGTTAATGACCAGCAAGAATGCAGTGCTCGGGTAATAGTGAGTATGCTTTCATCGCAACAATAAGAGCACACAATTTGTTTTACACAAACAAGTGTGTGGTCATTATCAGGATAGGATGACTTCTTATAATGACCCGTGTATGTGATGTCATTAGGCCATATTAAAAAAAACTTTTGTCTCAAAGCTCCCGCGCGCGTTAGTTTTATCGTGCACGTAAGTGTCCCTAAAAATCCAAAAAACGAATTTTATGTCACCTTTTAATTTTTTCCCCAAAAAACATGAAAAGCAACTCGCAATCCAAGGCAAAATGTTTCGTTTTGCAGTTGTTTTTGTCTCTAAATTATGTACATTGTGCAATCACATTTATTGTTGAATTAACATCGTCACAATTCTGTTTCTTTGTTTTGTTTCAATATCTTGACACATTCTACCATAAAGGAGTCGTCAATATGACTTTTAGAATCAATAAAAAAAATTAAAAAAAAAGAAAAAGAAAAGAAATAAAATCGCATTCCGCATTAGGTTTTGGGGAGTTGGAGAGCTTTGAGACAAATGGTTTTTTTAATATGGCCTTAGCACTTAATGCGTTTTCTCATAAAATGCCCATCAAGCGCATGCATGCACACCACACACACGCATTTATCATATTACGCGATGATCGTCATGCCTGGACTGATCGAAAATATCTTATAGGGTTAAGTAAGAAATAAGTTTAATAAAGTATTTCTTCATAAAATTATACATAAAATGCATTAAAAAAGAGCGGTTATTAATGACAATAATAACCTTGCATTGTGTGAATTCGTCAGGGATTGTTTTGGACCTAGGTATTTTTCTGCGGAAAAATACCTCGGTCCAAAACAATCATCTCAGAATTCACACAATGAACTCAAAAAGATGGTGCACAGTTATTATGCTCTAAATATTATTTTTTTCTTTACCTTAGGGTAAAGTATAAATTAAAGATTTTACAGAAAGTCCTGAAATTAAAAGTGCATCAACTTTCTAAAAACTTGGTGAATATTATTAGACATTGTTTCAAGATCTTGCCACAAATTGCATATCAGACTTATCCAAAGCATACAAAAAATGTCAATAGCAGCCTTTTTTTCTTACATACCATTCCTTAAACTATCCACCCTCTGCCTTTCGGCGTCTGCTGTCCACAATTCTATCCGGAGCAAATCTTGGATACCGTATGCCCTATGTTGATGATATTTGGTGAGTGCACATGGGTTTGGCTTGGGCTGAACTGTCACAACATACAATTTTAACACAACATTGCATATTAAGTATTGCCTATAAATTTGAATAATTTATGTTTAATTTTGCCTGCAGCATATCCTTAACTATTAAGGGCTGCATTAATGAAACTTGATGACATGAAGGGCCTTGGGTTAAACTTGTATTGTGAAACTTTAAAGGGTGTGGTCGTGTCATTCAAGTTCAAAGTGTTATTTTCAAGGTCAAATACCAAAAAAATCAGAAAGTTAAGCCAGGTTGACCCAAGGTGATTTCAAGGCCACTTCAATAATTTTTGTCAAAGTTATTCAAGGTCAAATGTTATTTTCAAGATTAAATACCAACAATGTTTAAAATTAACCCAAGGCTATTGAAGGTCATTTTAAAGTCACTTCAATAACGCTTTAATTGTTGGTCTTCCATGGATAAAACTTGTAGCATAAATTGCCGTTTGACCTAGGGTGTGTCCTTGTGGGGAATGTCAAGGTCATTCGGGGTCCAAAGGTCATTCAAGGTCAAATGTTTATAAATGATCAAATTTGTCTTGATGTCATCTAAAATCACTTCAAGGTTATTTTGACAAAACTTTTCTGTGAAATTGCATGGATTTGACTTGCACCTTGAATTACCCTTGACCAAGGGTGTGTCCATGCTGAATTTTTATCAGTGATGCTTGTACATAGCACATACAAGTATTGGCAGTATGTGGAAAAACAAAGATATCAGGACCTTCCAGTCATGCCTTGCTTCCAATGGGAGATTTTGTACGGGTTGTAATGAGAGGGTTTAGTGATGAAACATAGCACAATCAGCAGACCTCATCACAATTTTGCATTTCAGGTATGTTTCATCAGTAAAACCTCTCATTAAAAACCTGAACCAAAAATCCCATTTGAAGCAAGGCATGATGGGAAGGTCCTGACATCTCCTTTGGTACGTGGATAGTTAAATTTTGATTGGTTTGATGTCATACTATTAAGGAAAATGTCAGGTATGCAGACCTGATTTGAAATGCAGATCAATAATGAAACACGCTAGTTGGGATGATGTGTGGACATTGCAAATCATTCTGTAGCATAAACAGTGTCATATTTAAATAGATTTAGGGCTTTCATAAACCTTTTATATTAGAAACTTAATTTCAGATCAACGTATTGGTTTCAAATGCTTGTGCAATCTTGCCAGCATCTAGGAGGTGATAAAAGCGGTGACGACAATCTCAAACAGCCAGACCATTAGTTGATCAAATATATATTAACAAAGTCCATGTGGCAAGTAAATTTGTCTGGGCTTGATTTACTTAGATGTGTGTTATACAGTTGTAAAATATAATGTTTGGCACATTAAGTAGGATAATAAAAAGGCTTTTTTTGGTTATTTATAAGGGTAAAACTATTCAAACACTTCAAGCAGGTCACTAAACTTACAAAAGACCAGTTGGGACAATTTTTTGGGGGGAGGGGGTAAATTGCCCCTATTTTTGAACCAGCTGACCATAGAATAGAGGGTCCATACAGAAAAGATGGTCTAAACAACTGTTAATATCCAAAAAATGAACCATGATAGAATAGGTTTTGGCCAAATTTGATACAACAAATAGTATATCAAGTCTTGCAAAGAAAGTGAAATATATATTTGAAAAGAATTACTTGTGACTGAAATGGAAAAATATTGTAGCTTTCATCAAGGATTAGGCTTCTGCTTCATATTTATAGTGAATGTCCTAATGTCTGTTTTAGAAGGTTGATCCTTTACAATTTTACTAACATAAAAGATTTCGAATGTTAATCAGCTTAATCAAGGGCATAGTAAACTCCTCATTTTTAGAACTGATTTTTTTTGTCATTTTTTGCCTATTTTTGGTCTACTATTTGGCAATATTTCAAAAAGCAAGACAAAAATTTGATTTGAGAATTGCATTCCTAGACATGTGTTTCTAGATTCTAAAAAGCATAAGAGGTCCAACTTTTATTTTTGCAAAATTAAGTTAGGTTGTTTACAAATATTTTGGGCCAAGAACAAGGGTTTTTGGACCTTTCAAAATCATACATTTTGGTCACAACTGACCTAACCATCATCTTCTACATTAAAATCCACATCTAGAAATGCATACTTTAATATGGATATCGGTTGCTGAGTTACTAAGCATAATATATTTCTGAAAATGAGGGGTTGACTGTACTTTTAAAGGAGAGATGTGTTCAGGCCTATCATTATCATTTTCCTAATGTACATTTATGATGCATAATCATCTTTCATGGAGAATATTTGTCACATCATTCATCAATTTTCAAGACAGAGATGTATTGTATGTCTGTCCAATTTGAACAAGTAATGTCTTTGAATTTGTCTTCCTGTTAGTGATAAGATGTTCAACAACTCACTGTATCTTCTTATACAGGAGCGTGTGCCGTTGTTGATTTGTGATGAATCCACAGTTGATATTCAAATAAGTGTGTCACACATGGCATAGTGTTTACGCAGTACATGTAAGTCGGCACACTGTTCATCACGCGTTAGGAACTTGAGTACATGCAAGAACTAGCATTTGGGAACAGTAAAAAACGGCAAAGCAACAGACATTTAATAAGTAGCATTTTGGTTCAGTTTCTACAAAATATTTTTATGGAAATGAGTAGGCCCTATCTGTTAAATTGAAAACATTTAGAATTTAATTCATAATTCAGACATGCTACAGAGTTGTTCATCGCAAATCAATTACTCTGTATCCGATGCGTTGGTGTATTTTTATCACGCTCGGGTGGCTAAAGATCTTATCTTGATCCTTAGTCTTTAAACACTAAGGAAGAATGTTCTCTGTATTGTAAAGTTTGTTCTTGAGTAATACAAGACTTTCCTAGACAGGAAATGAGGTTTGTAGTTCATTAAGCAAAGTGAAATAAATCAGCCGTATGAGAGACATTTGTTTGTCAGAGCAAATAACATGTGTTCTAAAGTTACGCAAATTGAGCCAGTAGAGATTAACTTGAGCAGACTAGATTGACATCAGTGAGAAATTACGAGCTGTGTGTTTTGTGATGCAGAGAAACATGAAAGCTTTAGCTCAAAGCATTATATTGAATTTGCTGTATCATTTTGTCAAAAGGCATAAAGAAAAAAAACCTGCACATTTTATTCATAGTAAATGTTGTCTGTCCTTTATTAATATGGGCATTTTAGAAGGTCAAGATTAGACTTTTTACTGGACTACCATACAGTCATTTGTCATCTAACCTGACCTTATCCATAAGTGACTTATTCTAAAACAATTGTAGTTGTTATGAATCAGATCATCCAAAGGGGTGAGACCATTTTCATAGTGAGGGATCATAACATATGTGATCGATAAGATTTGTATCTGTATGAGAGTATAAAAAACCTTTTTATTTATTATGTGCTAATTTATTCCTGTGTGTGAATGTACAGAAAAATAAAGAAAAAACACCCTAATGGACTTCACAATTTATTAAGAAATAGTTACCTAATGAGAAATAGATTGACGACCTTTTCCAAAATTGTATTATCATGAATCAGAGCTTTTGATATAGGACACAACAACTTTAGACTTTTTAGGTTACCAAGTTTAGATTGCCAATTCTAATCTTTTCTTGTCTAGAAAACAAAAGTGATCTCTTGTGCATGGTAAGATTAATTGAGATATTGGTACTTAATTTTTGTTCAAATATGATCTTGGTTTTAATGTTACATTTCCAAGATTAACTCTGTATGTGGAAATCCAGTTTGCAGTCTTTAAATACTCAAGCAAGTGAAGTTTGTTCTTAGGTAACATAAGACTTTCCTAGACAGGAAATGAGGTTTGTAGTTCATTAAGCAAAGTGATATAAATCAGCCGTATGAGAGACATTTGTTTGTCAGAGCAAATAACATGAGTTCTAAAGTTACGCAAATTGAGCCAGTAGAGATTAACTTGAGCAGACTAGATTGACATCAGTGAGAAATTACGAGCTGTGTGTTTTCCCGATGTAGAGAAACATTAAAGCTTTAGCTCAAAGCATTGGATTGAATTTGCTTGTATCATTTTGTCAAAAGGCATAAAGAAAACTGAACATTTTATTCATAGTAAGTATAGCTTTCAAAAAGAATAAAATGTAAATGTTGTCTGTCCTTTATATTGATATAGGCATTTTAGGTCAAGATTAGACTTAACTGGACTACCGTACGGTCGTTTGTCATCTAACCTGACCTTATCCATAAGTGACTTATTCTAAAACAATTGTAGTTGTTATGAATCAGATCATCCAAAGGGGTGAGACCATTTTCATAGTGAGGGATCATAACATATGTGATAAGATTTGTATCTGTATGAGAGTATAAAAAACCTTTTTATTTATTATGTGCTAATTTATTCCTGTGTGTGAATGTACAGAAAAATAAAGAAAAAACACCCTAATGGACTGCACAATTTATAAAGAAATAGTTACCTAATGAGAAATAGATTGACAACCTTTTCCAAAATTGTATTATCATGAATCTGAGCTTTTGATATAGGACACAAAAACTTTAGACTTTATAGGTTACCAAGTTTAGATTGCCAATTCTAATCTTCTTGTCTAGAAAACAAAAGTGATCTCTTGTGCATGGTAAGATTAATTGAGATATTGGTATGTTCAAATATGATCTTGGTTTTAATGTTACATTTCCAAGATTAACTCTGTATGTGGAAATCCAGTTTGCAGTCTTTGAATACTCAAGCAAGTGAAGTTTGTTCTTAGGTAACATAAGACTTTCCTAGACAGGAAATGAGGTTTGTAGTTCATTAAGCAAAGTGAAATAAATCAGCCGTATGAGAGACATTTGTTTGTCAGAGCAAATAACATGAGTTCTTAAGTTACGCAAATTGAGCCAGTAGAGATTAACTTGAGCAGACTAGATTGACATCAGTGAGAAATTACGAGCTGCATGTTTGCGGTGCTGAGAAAAAAGGTTTATCCCATTGCAAGCTTAAGCTCAATTTAAGGCATCTGGCTTACTTTGCTTAGTTGTTGTCCAGTCAAAAAGCACAACTAAATATCTTTGCAAAATGATAATCTCTAGTCTACTTAATCTGAAATGGCGCAAACATTAACAAAAATACAGAAAGTTAAGTAAAGAAAAAAATGTTAAAATTGCCTATAGCATAGACAGCTCTAAAAAGAATAACATTCATGAATTATTTTATTTTGCACCTGACATCTGTTCCTGTGCTATAACGGCAGTTTATTAATTCAAATTTAGTTTGATGATAGAATTTGAAGATTTTAGTTGGCTTTTAGTACAAGCAAATCAAATATAAGTAAAATCATTACATTAACTGAGAAAATGAAGGGAAAGTATGCTTTAGATCCTATTTAAAGGGAATAGCCTAGATTCCACCTAGAATTAAAAACTTATGGAAATACTCTAAATATAGCTAAAAAGTATAGTAAAATCCAAAACACTGCAAAAATTTACACACAAATGGCTCAAATTGAGAGAGAAATAATTTGCAATATATCGTTCTTTGATGGTGGTGTGACTATCCTGTGTTTCCTAAATCCTAAAACCTTTTTATTTATTATGTGCTAATTTATTCCTGTGTGTGAATGTACAGAAAAATAAAGAAAAAACACCCTAATGGACTGCACAATTTATAA
>JXSR01S011523.1:16392-28792 GCA_000969725.1 Ophiothrix spiculata
AGCTATTACTGATTTATCCTATTTGCAAGTGCTTCATTTCAGTTTCCATGACGAAAAACTACCCAAAAAATCATGACAGTGTAAAATGCGAGAGGGATAACCAAAGTCTATGCTCTACTTTGAGATTTACCTTGGTGCTGACATATGTACATTTATTGTTTTTGAGTTTGAAGTCAAATAATGGTTGTTTATATATCTCATCATATTAGACAACTCTGCCCCAAGAAAGAATGCAATATCTGCATTTCATGTTATATTGCATTACTATCTTTTTAATTAGCTGAAGATCAACGCTCTTTCATAACTAAAGACAGTCTACTTTATCAAATATATGTACAATGTACAACCTTTTTGCATATGTATGGATTGAAGTCAGTGAAATTTCAATGTTCCTAATTTGAATGAATTCCTATGTTTAAATTTCCATATGCTGTGTTTCTATGTATATCTTACACAATATCTTACACTTTCCATCCATTGCAGTGATTTTTGTAAAGCTCTCATACCATAGGAACTAAAATGCATGGCACATTAAGTTTGCTTCAAAAAATAGTCTTTACCACAATTGCTGCTGATCTGATTAGCTGAACCGATGATGAAATGTAACTTGCATTCGTAATAAATCAGCAGTGATAATAATTTGTCACAAACTACAATGTATAGCACATCATATTTTGCTCCAAAACAGGGTCTTTCCCACAGTGCCAACTGATCTGATTGCCTGAAGAGATGATGAAATATAAGTTATATTCATCATAAAGTAGCAGTGATAACAATTTGTCATGATTTCTCAGCCTAATAAGCATAATGAAACAAAACAGACACTGCCAAAACATGCTATACACTGAGTTTCTACGGCAGGTATATGGATGCAGTTCTAGTTTCCAGTGAGTGATGGACATAATTGGGATATGATTCTGAAAACTAAAGTGACAAAAAAATAGTAGCGATGTTGGTTATTTATATTGTGGTGGTTCTTTTAGCGATGTCATCTATTGTCTTGTAAGATGTCAACTTTATTAAACTCTCCTTTATATTAGTTTGAACATTATCTTCGAATAGATAAATTAAAGTGGTGGTCAGTTAGTGATAATAATAATGATAACTGTATCATCCTGTATTTCATCAAATGCTAGCAATTACACCAAGATGATACACCAGATGGCTTTTTATTGTGTATTCTAGGCCTGGGACTAAAACCTGGGTACCCGCCCATCATGAGCTTACCCGGGTACAAAATCTGCCAACCTATTACCCGAACTGGACATTAAAATCATAGAATTTCGAACACAAAAATTGTGTTCAACAATTTATGATAAAATCATCATCTGATCGGAGTAAACATGATTAATCATGACAACAAACGGCGCAAAATCTACATTTTTGGTGTAATTGAGACATCATATGGTTGTAGTAGACCCGTCAAACTTCCTGTTCTAACATTGTAAATGCTCAATTGTCAATACGGTCGGGTACCCGACCGAAATACCCGACAAATAAATTGGGTACCCGGGTAGCAAATTACCCGAAAAGTCCCAGGCCTAGTGTATTCTTAAGTGTTTAATTGGAATAGTTAAAATACAATGGTACGGCCGCTGCTTAAATCTACATCGAGTCTTCTCATGCCAGTTTAGGTGTGATCACCTAGCAAGACTTGAAAGTGACAAGTACAATCTATTCTATCAGGTGGGTTTTAGTAGATGAAATTTTTTTTTATCCTTTTGCATAAAATACAAACTTTTGAGTATTTCATCTGAATTATTGAAAACCCTTTTAAAACTTGCTTTGTTCTTTTTATATCTCCAATTTTCAATTTCTGAGGTGTAACCTTAGGTTATTTCTGTAAGTAATTTGAGTAGCGTTACGGAACTTAATCTTTTATATATGTTAAAACACAGTAGTGTGGTATTTACAATACAAACAGGGGCAGCCATTATATAGAGCAGCCATTTTGCAAAAATTTAAGTAGATATCAGTTGCCCTGGAACACCCTATTTTGTCCCCCATCTTATCACCCACAAATTGTACTTATGGAAAATAATTGGCGTTCTTGATCATGAAATTCAATCTGTTTACAACTGCTACCCCTAATCAATCTTGAGACAAGATTCTGAAAAGTAAGAAAATGCTGTTTGCTGCCAGGAAAACCCATCACTGAGATGACTCTTGGCTTCGATTTCCAACATGGCTACCGGTAAGATATGAGACGATATATCAGCTTTAAATTCTCCGATTTGGACTGGGGGTAACAGCCTAGACATTTAGGAAATGCATATTGTTTCTAAATTGAATAAACATCAGTTGAGTTTCCATAAAATCAATCAAGTTTGTTTTTTGCTCTATGTCATAGTCAAAAGCCATGAAATTGATAGCAGGTATGGATTCTTCTTTACATCCTTAAAAAAAAAACGAGGTAGGTAGATGAACCCTAGGTTTTATCCTCTTCAATGAGCACTTTATGCAAGCAACAAACCTGACTTGAAAATATAGAATAATATTATGTTTTATATTCTTCAATGTTCATTATAGAAAAAAAATCTATGAGTTGCTCTGCTTTTAATAGGTAGGATTTTCACTGAGCTTGCTTAATCTTTGTAATTGATTGTTAACTTGGTTTAGCACTCTTCCTCAGAACTACACCAACTTGATGTAAGATTTGCCCTGCGTATGAAGAGAACACAGTAAAAGCTAAAAGCCAGTAGCTAAATATAAAAGTTAAGCTTAACAATGTCACACTTCCTTTGCTACAAACTTGATTAATATGAATCTATCCCGTGATCAAACAAGACCACACTTTCCTGTGGAAAGCTTCAAACAAAGAAGTTTACATGCAACGAGTTACCTTGCAATGCGACGAAAGGAGCTCTCCTTTAAAATATGATTTTAATGTATGCTTTTGGCATTTCAATCTCATTTGTATAACAAACTTTTGTTTTCAAAGCAACGATAGCATTACAAATATATATAATATTATATTTCTAAGAAAGTACAACTTCAAACTCAGCTTGGAATGATTATATTCTTTTTTCTCCCAAATAACAAGAATCAATGAACATTCATTTTAAATTTAAACCTCGCATGCACAGTGTTAAATTTGATTTCCTTACATTTCCTTTATATATATGCTTTCAAACAGGGTTCATTATAGCATCAAAGTAATATACTGCCAAACCTCTTACAGAAATAGCTTTTGGGGAAGCGGAGGTGTGAGTGGGAACTAGCTTATATTCTTTTTTCTCCCAAATAACAAGAATCAATGAACATTCATTTTAAATTTAAACCTTGCAAGCACAGTGTTAAATTTGATTTCATTACATTTCCTTTATATATATGCTTTCAAACAGGGTTCATTATAGCATCAAAGTAATATACTGCCAAACCTCTTACAGAAATAGCTTTTGGGGAAGCGGAGGTGTGAGTGGGAACTAAAAATCATCAATTCCGGAATGTTCTTCAGAGTATATTGGTAAATATTCACGGCAGGTATGCCCCGCAGGATTAAGCGCTTCTCTCGCACCTGTTTACAAAAATTCTAGGCTGATTTTGAGTGTCAGATGTGTGCTCCTTTAGAACACATAATTAGTAAATGCTGTTGCGCTGGCCCGTGCACGTGCGTGCTAAATAATCAATCTACTTCTAGCTTGCCAAATTACTTGCTTTCTCTGTGTGTTTTACTTGATTAGTTTTCAGAAATATATATCGTGCCTTTGGGAGTAAATCGTAAGTTACAGGTCACAAATAATCCTTAGCAAGACAAACCAACTTGGGAATCATCTTATGACGTAAAGAGGGTGGAACCAATTCGCTTGAACATTTAATGATGCAAAGCTATAAATACCTGATGCCCCTTCCAAACTACAAGTTTGTTTTCAAAGGTTGCAACACTAAAAGTGTGAGCCTGAAAATACCAGTCGTAATTGTCTAACACTTTGAATCATCCCTCGTGTGACCAAGTGCACTTTTGCAATAGCGACTGAAACATTATATCTAATCGTTCAGTTATGTGGCAAATATCATATCACAATATATGTCAGTGAACTTGAGGCCTAAAATGCCAGTAGCTCCATGACATGTGCAATTATTACTAAAACGAGCATCATCCATCTTCAAGTATATCAACCATGGACTTCTACAAATGACAAATCAGGTTTTTAATTTCTGATATTGTTCCAAATGCTGACCATGATTAATTATAGCTGGCGACATAAGTAGGAGGATGGTTATCCTAAGCAAAACAGAATCTGTGGAAGAGATTAAAGTTAAATGGGCCTTTTTATTAACATTATTGCATATTTTATATTACAACTGTCTGGGTGACCATGATTAATAACTCCCCTATAGCATTTCAGCTTTCTCTTATGAATAAACCACTAGAAATTGATCGCAATGCTTTCTACAACTGTTCAAGCTGTTCCGAGTAAGATTCAATGTGTCATTTATTTTATTTTGTTTTTTATTGAGAAACTGTACCAGCCTAAATGTCAACCCAAATTCAACATCTAGTTTTGGTAAATTGAGTGCATTTAATTCCAGATTTCCCCAAAAGTAATTATAACCTAAAAAAAACCCAAAAACACACCCTGAGATAGAAATGTTGTAACTGAAGGGAATCAATATTACTTCTTTAACAACTTTACAGCAGAAAGTTTGACAGTTGTGAACCTCTTAATTGGATTTTAAAAATATAGATAAAATAATTTTATTCATGACAGTAAGCAAGGGTTAACAGGGTGAGTTATGTAGCAACAAAGTATTCATTTTATGGTGGAAAAATGTCACTTTGTTTTGGAAAAAATATTGCATTTCACGGTGAACCATTAATTAGTACCTTTCCAAGAACTTGATTAACTATTACTTTACATTAATCCATGGTATATTTGAAAACTCTTGAAATCTGAATGTTTCACAATCATTTTATAGTTTTATTTCCTAGTTATAAATGAGCATAGTTCACAGTTATTACATTAATGAAAATTGAAAAGAGATGATCTTATATCTGAAATATCACATTCAAGATTAGTTTTGTAAATGAGGTTTCAAATAGTCCATTTTGATATTTATAATGTCATATTATGGATGATATCATCATTATCGCATGATAAATAGATGAGAGCCCACTCATGGTAATCAAAAGGGTTGGCAGCGCGTAGCAATTTATCAAATTATAGCCAAAGAAGGGTAGCAAAATGATGATGTTTATTATTGATAACAGGCTGGTGTCTGCTGCTTTTACTGCTCATGCAGCAATAAATGCCATCCATTCTGTTCTACTTACAGGAATTCAGAGCTGGAGGTAAAATTAATGTACTTCTTAAGACATAGGCATTCCGTATGAAGAATTGCCTCTATCAAACTGTCAAAGAAACAGCAAAGATAAATGTCTGCAGACCTGAACAATAAAACAGTAAATTTTAATACTTACAAATGAATGTTTGATAAAAATGTGTGACGATCAAAGAAGTGAAAATAAAATAAAATGTGTTTATTCCAAATTGAAACACACTACGATTATTCTCAAATATCCTTTCCTCACAAATTCCATCTTGATAACTTTAATTCATGTTGAGCTACATGTACAGAGCAGTTTTTAAGAAATTTTCCAAAATCTCATTTAAAATGCTCTGATAAATAGGTAAGTAAGCATGTATTACACGATCATTCAAAATACTCAATTGCCCTATTTGTGATACCTAATTGTTCATTTTATAGTTAAAATATAAAATTGTAACACATTTCCGGTTTACATGATAAGAGAATAAAATCTTCTCTGAATGTTCAATTCTTCCATTAGGTACTCATTCACAGGCAGGAAATAGCTGTCCTTAATGGCAAAAACACCATTAAGTACATAGATAAATGCTCTCCCATTACATCACTACTGTTACTCTCTGTGTCACTTCTGTAAAATATGCCTGCTGTATAATTTATCAAGTTCCCTGAATTTACCAATGTGTTAAGAAATATTAGTCAGATAAATGACTACTTGAATACATGTACTTGAGTGTAAATGCACTTTAGATAACTCATTAGCAGTTTGATAAATGACTCTGCCGTTGCCAGCCCACTCATTAGGTCTGATGAATGTTTCATAGATTTTCAGCAACAACATTGAGATGAGCAGCATCATTGCTAAATTCAAAGTGCACAAACCCTGTGTCAGTTGCATACCTATGACCCTGGGGATGAGGATGTTTTTCTTTCATTTTTGATTATTATGGCAATGTATCTAGAACTGATTAAACAAAATCTGATATCATATTAATGAAATATTCATACTTTATCCCCAGAGTATGGCGTGTGACCTTATCATTATTTGATGGATGTTGATCACAAAATAAGAGTTCAATGTTATAAACAGTTTTCTGGGGATCATTAAATTCATTGATTGTATCTTTATATTCAGTGTGGTATATGTTAGTTTTTAATAAAAATGAAAACCAATAGTTTGAAGCTTACTTTGCTTATAATTTGTATATTTACTGTTTCTCTGGTCTCTATTGGTATCTATCATATGGCCACATTGCTCATGTTGTTCTATTTTTAGGTACCTTGAGATTTAAAGCTGTGTAAAATTTGCTTCTTTTCATGGATCTACAATATAGTTTTTTGTCCATTGTAAGCATTTCAGAAAACTCTGGAAAGTGCTTAATTTTTGCTTGCAGTTGTTGCTCATAAGCATTACAAAAGTCAAAATTGAATGGGTTTTAAATATACAATTATGGGTTTAGGTTAAGAGTGCATTTATATCACATTAATAACTTGCAGGATAGCGTGATCCAATCTAATAACATTATTTCTAGTTTGATGCAAACAAATGTGTTGTCATTATCAGGTAACAATGATTGCATGAACGCAGTGCTTGCAGTAATAGTACGTATGCTTTAAAGGCAATAATACGCGGATGCAATGATATCACATGGACTGATCAATGTTTTAAGCAAATGACAATATTACAAATTTAAATTACAATTTTCACCTGTATCAGTAAGAATTTAAAAGAAAAATGATGGTTATTAATAACAATAACTTTGCACCATTTTTTAATTTGGACATTGTTTAAAAACGAAAGTGATTGTTTTATGCCTCGGTACTTATCATTGGAAGCTACACTCCCTCAGAAAAGTACCTCGACCCAAAACAAAAGCTTTCAATGTTAAACAATGCCCTCAAAAAGAAGGTGCACAGTTCTATGTCTAATCAAAGACAAGATAACAACAATTTCATTATTCTTAATGAACCTAAAGCGTTTTTTGATAATGAGGCAAATGTGTCTAACCTATCAACGCACCACTTTGGCCTATCTTGACCGACTGACCATCCTGTAATTGCCAATACCTATTCTGAGGGTGTCCTAGTTTGCTACTAAGTGCAGGAAATAACGATCTATTTCCTGCGGTCACTTTAGCGCTATAGATATCCTTGTGCCTCTTCCGATCAGTTAAACATGAGGTTTGCAATTGTTTTTGATAGAGGAGTCAGTGTGAAATTCCAGTGTGAGATTCCAGGTTCCCCTAATTAACATCAAGCTGATCATGTTCTTACCTAAACAAATTAAAATGGTTGTAAGAGTAATGAATGTTATTTAGCAATTATTTGAGCCAGCATTATCAAAATGTAGCTTGCAATTTAATTTAGCTTTTTAAAATTCTTCTAAAAGCTGACAGTAATTTTTGCACACAGCTAATTTTGATATCTTTTAATTTTTAGCACATGTAAATATATTAACTTGCATGGTATGCATATACATTATTTTTAGCAGTGCATCTATTTGCCGCACAGAAAATTAAGTGCAAAAATAAATATAGAACAAAAATTACCACTTATAAAATACAGTGGTAAAAAGATGAAAATGACTGAAATTAAAATGTATACAAAAAAGTGCAAATTTGATATTTGTTAGCATTATCACTAAATAACGATGACATACAGCATCATTTCTAAAGCATAAAACACTTTTTCATCCTGCTGAAAATCAACATCACTTTTAGCAGTGCCTGGTATTTTGATTACAAATATATAGATAAATGAATCCTAATGAAGCTGTAATAACCTTAATCAAGTCTGATGCAGTGAGTGTTATCTATTTTGATGTAGATATACATCATAATGATGCCATGGCAATAGGAACATTATTTCATCATGAAATGCCTTCTGAGCAATTTCCTATTCATCGTTCATTTAAGTGCGTTTCTAACCAAGTAACATTCAATTACATTAATGACATCCCATGTTTAATCGAAGACACTTCCTGCAACATTAGCTGGCAGAATAATTCAATACAATAAGCTTATCTCTTACTGTGAATTTTGAATATTTGATAATTTATAGAACTATAATAACATACAGTAACCGGGGATATTTCATGAGGATGCCACTGAGCTTTATCCAAAAGGATAAAATTGCAACGCATACGTTCAATTGGTGTTTTCTTACTTGGACTATATAGATTAAATGAGTAATTTTGCAGGGGGTTACATTAATGGTTAGATGATGAATTAATTATGAAATTGGAGAAAAATGAAACCTCAAAATATATCTGTTTACAGTAACTTAATTCTGTCCCATAAAGTAAATGATTCCCCGAATTGCATCAGAGAGAAGGTTAAAAGGTAATATCTACTCTTATCAAACATATGTACATACAACCTTATAACATGAGAGTGGATTGGGATAAAATTGGAGTGCTCTCCCTCTAGGTCCCCCCTGCATGCCGTGGGAAGCTATGCCATCATCTACAATAGATTATCAACTCCTCTTTCTGCTCAACTCAATCAAAGCTCCCACCACCTTAAATTCACCATGGAAACTAAAAAGCAGCTGACTATTACACTAAATCAATCAATATTTGTCAATAGATTGTGACTTATTTCTAGGATTATAAGCACTTTGATTCGGATGGCATGTTCAAGCATTTCCAATATAGCTCTAAACTAAGACTGACCACAGGACAAGCTTTTAAAACAAAAGTATAATAAGCTTAAAATTCAACACCGACCTGACTTATAACAACTAACATTCTTGACACTTTGGCAATTTACAAAGCTTTTTTTAACACAGATAAAAAACTTGGGGCCTACAAACCGCTAAGTAGAAGTTGGATGATTTCTGGCAGCTAATCATGCGACACCGTTTCCCACATATGCCCTACATTTCATAACAATAAGTTGCACGTTTTCAATAAACTTTGACTTGAAAGTCAAAAGTAAAAATTGAGCAGCATTTTAGACATTCAATTCTTAGTCATACTCTGCTTTAAATTCTAGTCTGGAAGACAGAGTATCTCTTAAACTAAAAGCTCTCTCACCCATCAGCAATACCCTAGGTGCTAAAATGTACACTAACAGGTTTTCCATTAATCTTATCAAAATATCAGCACAATGCTTTGCTGTCAGTGAATGAAATGTATGTTCCACAGCAATCAACTATAGCAGCCATGGTTTACTCTCATTACACTCTCAACACATCTCAAAAGTGTGATCATGAAATTTGTGAAGTTCTTACAAAGTTTATCATAATTATCTTAATACAGACTACCCTGAAGGGAAGCTATAGCAATTTAGCTCTATTGTAATCCAATTCTCTCAAGGAACTCCAAAACACATGTCTGAAAATAAGACAAACCTATCACTTTACCTTTGTCCTCCATTGTCAAATTAGTTATGACATTTATCTGAATTTCAACACCCTCAAGGAAAAACCATCTTGGCACATTGCAACTAGATTACAGCTTTTACTAACTTTGTTCACATCATATGCTAACAATAAGCTTCTTGTCATTAATGAAAACCATGAATTAATTGGGGAAATATGCAATATTCAAAAATAATGTTTAAGATGTTAAAATTATGTACAATATACATAATTGTGATAACTTAATGCCTGTCCAGTAACAAGAACATCTACAATAGAGAATAATTTATCCTAGATTTTGACATGATTTTACATAATTAGAAATATCCATTATATCTACCAGACTAATCAATCCACCATTGTCCCAATTTTATGTCATGAAACTTTTACAAGCCTCAGAGATGTGCATTGTCAGTTATATTGACTTACTGTAACTTTTGTAACACATGTCTAAATCAGTCCCAAACCCTATCACTTTCATTCAGGCTATTATAATCCTTCGTCCATGTGACTAACAAAACACAAAATTGCACTTTTCTGTCATGTGAAAGGAAGAAACCGCACCATACACAAAAGACAGTGTACACTAAGTATAGATGCGATGGTACAACAGAGGCACACTATGTAATTAGAAACCACTGATCTCTCATCTTTCTTTCATGCTTATTCACACCCTAAACATGCCTGCAGACCATATCAAAGTACTATTCCATGAAAGATAAACAAACTTGAGACCACAGTTTTAGTCGAACTCTTTCCACCATCTGTCCGGACACCATCTCAAAGAGCAGGGCAATCAACTTTTAATGGAAGAATAAGGCTCAAGAAAAATAAACTGTTTATGGGTGCTAAGCCGCACCGCCTGCCCTTTCTTGATTACCGCCATTGTGTGGAGCAGGATGGGAAATGACACCACCTGTTTTCTGACTTTCTGATGAGCAAAACATGATAAAACATCACCTTTTGATTAGATAATGGGCCTATGATAAGCACCAAGAATGCTATACATGATGACAGGGCTTTGTTCAAAATGTGGTTTTCAGCTTCACAAAATGAATTCCAATCTGAAGTTTTCAACTTGAACACCGACTAGCTTGATATATTTACATTAACGATATAATTTTATATGATCATACCCTAGAGTAAAACGTCTTCTTTACACCTTATTTACATGTAATTCCTAAGCCCGACCTAATTGGATTCATTTTCAGTATGACTTCCGCTATTCAAGCATTATTTTATAATATCTTTATACTTTATTTCATCATACAAAGTGTCATCTGTAGCATGGTAGTTTCAGGTTGTGCAAATAATTCTAAAGCTTGGTCTTTGTTGTGTACATCCTCACCATTAATCTGAATAATTAATACAAAATACATATAGATAAATAATTATATAATGAAGAACCATTCATCTAATGAGCCTTTGTATTTGGTGAAGGACAAAGTTATCTTCCTATTCCCTGTCTAATAGGATCACCTCATATACTTCTTACAATCCTGCACACCCAATAAACAAGAGATTTCGAATCATTTGAGTGATGCATGCAATGTTCCTGACCAATAAATCAATTTCCATGTGCTCTTCTCGACCAAGTTGTGAATTGGGTACCAGCATTCTTTAGAGCCAGGAAGGTAACAGTTTCAAAATGAAGAAGGTAAGGCAACCCTCTTACAATCCCTTTAACCTGTGAGGAGTATAATTGAGACATTCTATGAATAAACTTGCTCAAAAATATCTAAGTTGCACATTTCACCTATTCTATAGCAACTACACATTCGTTAAAATTTCACTGAAAAAACTCGGTTAAATTGTATCTTGCATGACTGCATCACATTCATACTACTCAGTGCCTATAATATGACACAAAGTTTACAATTTTTCAAAGAAAGCAATTTCAAAAAAGCAGTTTATTTCTCAAATTGCATCTGATCACATCACATCTACAATTCTTATAGCTTACGATATAAACTTTTTGCTTTGATTTGTAGGTCACCGTGGTAACTCTGCATTTTCCAATTGAAGAAGATACACATAATGCCATCTTTCAGATCTAGTATTCCAGTTAATATGTTTTGTCAGTTTTTCTCATTCTAAACAGGTTGTTTATACTGCAGTATTGGGCGGCATCAAGTTTCTTTTATCTCGTTTTAAGCAGTCATGCTTATGAACCAGGTAAAAGCGGTGACCGAGTTCAAGTTCTAGGAGTGAATGCTATTTCAATTCCTTTGTTATCCTTCCAAATTGCAACATTCAATATTTTGTCCAATTCAAAATGTCTAAACTGTTTTTAAATTAATGTTTTAATTGCTTTAGTCAATTAACATTACCCTTCAAGGGGAGGATATCATTTTGAATTCTAATAGAATATATATGAAAGGGAAATTTTTATAATTTTCTGATGTGCAGTCTCTATTATGTATGTTGTTTGTTTGATATTCAAACAACCGACCTGTTTATATTTGCTCGCTGTTCAATGACAGTACCAGTGTGTGTTATTTGCTCAATCAAATTCAATTGTAAATTTCTTCTTATATTGTACAGACACGATAGACCATTTATGATATAATTATGACTCTCCTTTTTTTAAAGAGCCATCAGCAGGAAACAAAAACCCATTTCCCTATTCTTCCCAACAATTCTCCTTACACCTCATACAATATGAATGGGGGTGCCACTTACTACGCATCCATAAGGACCTGACAAATCTTTGCTGAGGAGCAATCCCTGGAGATTTGATCAAGTGGGCGTCGAGATATAGCAAGTCTAG
>JXSR01S011525.1:34038-44126 GCA_000969725.1 Ophiothrix spiculata
CAAACAAATTTACGGTATATACATCGGGACGAAACATGAATTTCGGGACGTTAAATGTGTTTGCCTCCCTTGGCTTACACACCTTCGTACGGCCCTGTTCTTGAGTCATAGATATAGTGTGCAGAGTACTGCGTGTGCCCTGTAATTTTCGACTTTTGTTCAATTATCTCTATAAGAAATTGTGGTGAATACAACATTTATTGGCATTAATCTATGATTCTTCAAAAAATCGTGTAAGCTGAATGATGAAAATATTTATTTTTTTCATGGCCCCGACTTCCTAAACAATGTGAGGGCTAGGGCCTTAGTATAGTATAGCCAGAAATAAATAAAAAAATATTAATAATAAGACAAGGTTTATATAATTTCACTATGCAAGATTTGACTATAGCTGTTTTGTTATGATATAATATATTTATATAAAAGGGACCCAACAATTTTGTAAAGATTTCTGTCGATTTTCTTTACAAATACCATGATTATGGTGGTATTGAACATCCGAAATTCTGAAAATCAAGATAACATATTAAAAAAGCTATTGACCTCCTATATTATATGTTACGATTAGGACACAGAGTTTCAAAAACGTCAAAAATATGTTAGATATTTGCCTTCCCCCCTCCTTCGGGGGGGGGGGGGGGGAAAAAAATCCAACTAATATTCTCTTTTTTTTTTCTTTCTTTTTTTTTTCTTTTCTTTTTTTTGCTCTCATAATCAAGGGCCCCCTGGACCTCGGGCCCTGGGCCCATTTATAAATCCGGTACTGTACGGATGTTTCGACATTCACGGTCACAGTTCACACAAAGCAAGGGCAAGGAACAGGCAAGCAAGAATGATTTTTATTAAAATGTTGGCGACGTCTGAACCATTAACATAATTTGCTGTTTATTAAAAATAGTTTGTTTAAATCATCTGATGATTAATAAAAGTAACATGAGGTTTTATTAAAATTGCTTCATAGCTTCTCATGTGTTATTAAATTAAATTGTACCGGTGCTTTATTGACATGTTTGCGTTTCTTCAACCTTCACATTATTTAACTGTAATTCAAAAAAAATGTAGTTATAATTATCAGGACAAATTTGGAAACAATTACATTCTTTTCGAAGTATATCAGTGAAAAAACAGAAAATTTGATCAGGAGAAATTGGTTCAATCTCAATATGCAATTGCGTACATGGAATGTTGATACCGGATTTACAGACTGTATTAGACTAAAATCGTGAGTACACATTTACCTGTTACAATTCAAAGTAGAATTTTCTATTAAAATTTACATAATAAAATATAAATAAGCACTTCAAAATAATAACTTGCGAACTGCAACATACAGAACTAATAGAGGAATGAGCCAGAGAGCCAATAAGGCCCGAAAGTAACGCACACCAACACGATACAATGCAAAAATAAAATACAATTCTCTGATAGAGACTACTACGACAAGACAAATGGGACACGCTCAAAAAAGGACTACTCATAATTGTTAATCAGTTTTGACTTAAGTTGGTTTCGAAACTGTTTTGTAGTTTTGGAAGATTCTTTTCATAGTTTTGGGAGTGAGTTCCAAAGGATTGGGCTATTTGTTCGGATACCATGATAAAAAAAAAAAGATTTCTTATTGAAGGTATGGGAAATGTCATTCATTTGTCTTGTTTTGTAAGAGTGAGTATCAGAGCGCCTTTTGAAATAGTTTATGAACGACACCGGCAAATCATTATTAAAGAATTTATAGGTATATGAATACGCCAAGTAAGAATATTGTTACTAGCAAATAAAGGGGCTGAATGGCTTCTGTAATGGCTATTTGAGACTGTTCTTATCGCCCATTTTTGTAGCTTAATCAGCTTGTTCAAATAACATTAATTATTGGTATTACACCAAATGAGAATTGCGTAATTAATATAGGGCGATACTAGAAAAAAGTACAGAGTGCGCAAAATACAGTTGGGAACAGAGTGCTTTAGTTTGTTCATGACACCAGTATTTCTAGATAAGGTTTTTGATATGCAGTCTATGTGATTTGTCCATGTCAAATTTTCATCGATAAGTACTCCAAGAAATTTCGTAATATTGACTTTTTCTAAGACAGTCTCATTTAGAGCTACAATTATCTTGTCATTTATTTTACTTGAAGTCATTTGACGTGTACCTAAAATCATATGATTGGTTTTACTTGCATTTACTAATAATTTGTTAACTTTGAACCAGTTGCGTACTTCATTGAGTTCGGTATTTATTATGTCCGTTTTACTGCTAATGTCCTTGTCAGATAGAAAGAAGCATAGTGGTGTCATCAGCAAACAAAATAAACTCAAGTGTGTCTAATTAACATGCTAAATCATAAATGTTCACTATAAAATTTATGGTCCCCATATAGATCCTTGGGAACACCGCATGATATGCTTCCAAGTTCAGATTCACAGTTGTTATAGTATACATGTTGTGTTCTGTTTTAAAGTTAGCTTTTGAACCATTCAGGCACAATTCTCCGGAATCCGTAATGTAATTCTAATTTATACAAGAGGATGTTATAGACAATGGTATTAAATGGTTAACTGAGGTCAAGAAAGATTCCTATTGTTGTTTCATCTTTTTCAACGGCTGTAGTTATTTTGTCAACCGTTTGCGCAATCCCCATATAGGTTGAGTCTTTTGGACGAAAGCCATATTGTTTGTCGTTAAGAATTCCCTGGGTGTCAATACAATCAATGCATCTATTAAATACAAGTCTTTCCAAGATTTTAGAGTAACATGGGAAAAGAGATACTGACCGATAGTTTTAGAATATGTCAACCTCGGAAGTCTTATATACTGGTATGACTTATGCTTTGGGACAATGCCTGATGAAATTGACAGGTTGTATATAGTTATAAGTGGTTTAACAATTTCGTTAGCCACTTTCTTTATTATACTATTTCCTATGTTGTCATGACCAGAACTTTTGTTCGCTCTAAGTTTTCTGATTAATTCTAATATCTCTGTTTCATTAGTTGGTTTCATGTACATACTCGATGTCCTTGATCTTGATACGAGCACCGAATCATAAATTTCTTGTTGCTTCACTGTTGCTTTAGTAAAGCAGATTTAATATTCTTTCAAATGCCGAAAAAATGATAGAAATCGGTTGAAAAATAAGCCAGATATGGCCAATGATTTTATAAGTACACCTCTTTTCCCTTCATTCCAATGAGATTTATTATGCATTAAACTTGTGCTTATCAATGTCTATGAGAATGTACAATTTCATGTCTTGTTAACTGATTGTCTGATGTTCCTCCTGATTATTTTAACTACAGATCATGTTTCAAGACTTTATAAATGTCATAACAAAACATTTTGTTTGTTTTACATTTCGAGGGAAAAGGGAAAGAAAAACTATAATTATCTAGTGTTTTTTGTTACAGATTTAATAAGAAGACCATAATGAAGCTCTCATTATCACTGGTTACCATGCATTGTATATTATCACTTTCAGGTATAGTTTTCCTCAAGTAATTAAGTTGATGCGTGCATCAATTATAGATCAAACAAAATTAATTGGACAGCATAAACAAAAATTCATATTGCAGGGCCCACTACTTGTAAATGCAACCCACTATATATTTTTGTTTATTGTCATATCTAATGGGTGATTTGAACATTGACAGTCTAAAATTTAAAAACTTATTATTGTGTTAACATTTTTTGACAATTAAGTAATTTTATTTTGCAATTACAAAAAATACCAAGTGGTTTTTTAATGTCGTTTTAGCCTATATCAAAACTAGCAAATTACCTGGTAATTATAGATATTTTCAATGAAATGATGGAAAGACGAAAATCATGATGTTGATCAGTTTAAAAGTGTTTTTAATTTATTTTCATACAGATTTTCTTGTATGTAGTCATGCTCGTGTCTGTATATTAAAAGCAACACGAGACCAAATAGATGGATGTGAAGGTCACTTGAGATGGGTGATTAATGACCAACAGCCGTGTGAATGTACTCATGTCATCTTAGGAAAACTCAATGGCATGATTCTACAACGTCATTATTCATCTATGGAATTCTACAAAAAGCCTTTCATACCTGACAATAAAGATGAGCTAAGGAAATACTACAACCTTTATTGCAATGATAAAAGTAAGAAATTTCAGATTTTACAACGAATCTCAAAAGACGGTATGTATCCACGGACTAACGAGCGCCGAAGGCGCGAGTTATTTAAGCAAGCGCCAAAGGAGTTCCCATCATCCGACTCAAAAGATGTTTTAAAAACAGATAGAAAGTGTTCACTTAAGAGTTATATAACTGTATGTGTCAGTATGATTGATGATTAGAATGACTTTTATTTTATAAAAATGTGATTGATGATGTCAATGATCTTTCTTCTTTTTATATTATAAAATAACATTGATGATTACAAGGATCTTTCTTATTTTATAGAATTATGATCAATAATTGCAATGAATCGATCAACCTTTTATCTTGTTTATCCTTCCAGCTGAGCTTTATACTGAACCTCCGACCAATAATCAAGGAATGACTTTTAGGACTGAGCATATACCAACAAGAATCGTAACATCTGTAGACATGACATATTCATCAAGTAATACACATGATATAGCGTCTTCTACAAAAACTGTTGACACAGATGTGACTACCGCGGATTCTTTAAGTAAAATCGCGTCTCCTACAGGCACTGTTGATACAATCGTGACTACCGCAGATACTCCTACAGAGACCGTTGACACAACTGACACAACTGGAGACTCATTAAGTACATTAGTGTCATCTACAAAGACAGTTGACTTAAGTAAATCAATCGTGACTACCACGGATACATCTAGTAAAATCGTGTCATCTGCAAAGACAATTGACACAATCATGACTACCGTAGATTCATCAAGTAAAATCGCGTCTTCTTCAAAAACCGTCGACACAATCGTGACTACCGCGGATTCGTCAAGTAAAATCGTGCCATCTGCAAAGACATTTACCTCAAGTAAATCAGTTATGACAACCGCATATTCAGCAATTCGGACAACAGGTAAGAAAGGATCTTGAAGGCTCTAAGCTAATCGCCAAGGATAACCAAAGAAAGCCTCAAATGAAGCTTATTTCCATTGGGTTCAAAGTTTTTTCTTTAATGTTTAAGAAGTGTTTCTAGGTTTTTGAAGGACCTTTATTGCCAATTTAAGGTACCATTGTCAGTAATTCAACTATATTTCTTTCAAAGTTTAATACCCTATCAGAGACTTAAAAGCTAGCGAGCATGGACTGAAAACCAAAAGCACATACAGCGCGCGGGATCGGGAATCAAACCCGGAACTCAGAGGTGCAAAGCAAGGGAAGTACCGCTGCGCTAACACGCTTCACCAGGTAAAACCACACGTCTTTTAGGAGCGTTGACTTGACAACTGGGTCTATAACGCATCGGTTCCTCAAGGATCGATTTAGGAGCACCCCTCTTCTCCATCTTCATCGATGATTTGACCAACGAGTGTGAAAATCAACTCTATTTATACGCAGCTAGATGATTTAGCCTTATTCTGCGAAATTAAATCAACTGATGGTCCTGTGGCTGTTACAGCAAATCTGGTGAGGATGAGGATCTGGGCTGACAGATGGAAGGTCACATTTGAACCATCAAAGTACAAGGCAATGACTATCTCCATGAAAAGAAATCCACTGGCCGGACTTTCATCCACGCAGCCGTGCATATATATCATGTATATGGAATCCCTGGACAAAATCGAGTACAAAAATAGTACCACATTCCTAAGGTGCACATTTAGAACATTATTTAAGTACAATTTGAGTACATTTATAGTACACAAATTTGTACTAAAACTGTACTATAATTGTGTTCCAAATGTGCACCTTAGGAATGTTGTACTATTTTTGTACTCGATTTTGTCCAGGGATAACTTGCCAGATAGTGTAGTCGGTGACATCTCTGATAATGGTGTGACATCCTTTCAAGTCTGACCCCATTACAAATTTGGGTGTTATGTTTGACACTGATATGACTATGTCAGCACAAGTTGCTAATGTGGTCAAAGCTACCAATTACCACCTCATCAATATCGGTCGTGCCAGAAAACTCCTTACTGAAGATGCCACAAAGATGGCTATCCATGCCTTAGTTACATCTAAACTAGACTATTGTAATACTAGTAGTTTGTTAGTAGATATCAGCAAGAAACTGGAGAAAAAGCTTCAGAATATCCAGCGCACTTCGGCAAGACTGATTTATAGGAAGCGAAAATGCGACACCATAACTTCAGAACTAAAAAACGAACTTCACTGGCTCCCTGTCAAGCAGCGTGTTGATTATAAAATAATTGTCACTGTGTTTAAAGCCCTTCACGACGATGCTCCATCTGATGTTGAAGATATGCTGACTATTCGGAGGACTGGCAAAAAATTAAGATCATCTTGCTCTTATTGTACGTCCCTGATTGAGCCCAAAACACAGTGTGTAACATTTGCGGACAGGGCTTTTTCAGTGTATGGTCCAATTTTATGGAATAGATTGCCGGGACACATAAAAGAAAGCAGCTTTGAACAATTCAAAAAAACTGTTGAAAAGTCATCTTTTCAAAGATGCTTACAAAAACCAGTAGACTTTGAGTCAAGCGCCGCAGAACATTTTTATGATTTGGCGCTAAATAAATTTTAATGATTGATTGATTTAAGAGGAGACATTTTCCAGTAACAAAATGATTATCAAGCTGCTTTACGTTTTAGAGCAAAATGTATTTTGGCGGCCATTTTGAAAACAACGCCGTGACACTAAATTCATAACTCACTAGCACAAAAATTCTAGTTTTGCATGTTTTATGACTTTCGTTACATACGGATATTTCTAGACGTTCCTTGTGATGTTACAGTGGACCTACCTACTTAATGACTAATGTTCCTTTTTGATCTCAATTTTTTCATCTTAATTTCGTTGCTATATATTCTTATATCAACAGCGCGTGTGTGCTCTGACAAACTAGGATTAGAAAATTTAGATATTCCAGACGAAAACATGCAGGCTTCATTTGTTAATAGCAAACAGCCACCCTGGGACGGTCGACTAAATGGTGGAAACTATTGGGGATGCCCGCCAGCTAAATGCACAGTGGATGCGACAAAATGGATCCAAGCAGACATCGGGTACCAGACTTGGATGTCCGGGGTCATTATGCAAGGAGACGGTGAGGGCGGTACATCTGTAATGGATTGGATTACAGAAATCAAGGTGTCCACTTTCAAAGCAACCATAGATGATGAAGAGATGTTTATTGTTGATTCTGACGGTAAAATCAAGGTATGTTTCATTTTGAATGTAAGCAGGTAATATCAGTGATTGAATTTTCTTTTTTGTGGGATTAAAAAAACACTCCACCCAGTGTGTCGTACACTAGGCTTGTTCAAATCCGTATTTTAATAATTGTAACAAAATCGTAAATTCCCCTATTTAAATATTTGAACGTGTATAATTCAAAACAAATTTGCCCAAGGTCATTTTTTTTTTATATTAACGTGTATAAGTACACGAGGCAATAATTATGTTTGTTTTCTTTCAGGTGTTTCTAGCTAACACAGATTCGGTCACGCCGGTGACGTCATCTTTTCCTAACCAAGTTTACGCCCAAATTATTCGCATCACGTGTATTTCAAGCAATTCCATGATTAGATGGCAGATGAGGTTTGAGGTCTTGGGCTGTAAACTGTAAGGTCTGTATGCACAAAACAGGACGAACACTGAAAACATTTTGTCGTAAGTTCTACTAAATAAAAGTTAGTAAAACGATGTCTCGTTCTACTAATCAATGATTTGTACGGCATGACAAGCGATGCTATATATTGGTTAGGCATGCTGAACTAACGTGCTTTACCAACGAAATGATTAGTACGGCATGGATTTTACGAATTTCAAACCTGCCGTACTGACCTATAGTTTCGTAAAAACGATGTCTCATTCTACTAATGTTGGTTAGTTGGGCAGGCTTAACAAAGTTCAGAACTCGTTTGACGGGCGGAACGAATCAGTTGTACAAATGTGATGTGATGCTTGGGGCACGATCAGACACAGGAAACTGAAATAATGGCAAACAGGTAATATTTTGTATTTGCCCCACAGTCTACGAGAGAAGCTTAAGCTTACATACAATGTATTCATTAATGACATTTTATGCGATCACGATTTTACACACCACAGCAATAGCACTATCCAGTGCTCATTTTAAAACAAATGTAACTTGAAATATTACATGTTTGCAATTTTTTCCAACTTCTATCTCCAACCCGTCACAGCACAGCACAGGACACGACAGTTCTGCTTGCTCGTCTGCGCTCGTGTGCTGAATAATGTGCCGTCATGTGTAATTTTAAACGTCGTAAAATGACTAGTAAAACCAAATGGTACAACGAGTTCGTAAATGTCCCGATGACAGCGTTTACAAGTTATCGAAGCTGTACTAGATGTTGCAATGTCGTTGAACATCCAAATCCAATTGGTAGAACCCACTTCACAACTATTATTCCTGTAATACGAGTCTTGCATATGCCCGCTTTGGTGTAGATCGTAAGACCGTAGTAAAAACCGATAGCACGGGCTCAACAAGTGTATATTACTAATTCAAATTAGTAAAGCACAGCAAAAAACAAGCTTTTGTTTTCAGTGAAGTTAGTCCCGGAATTTGAAAAATAGCACACTTTGGTAAAAATCTAGTGATAATTTATGTCCTTATTATAGATTTTTAACGAAAGTCTTACTATTTGATTGACTGTTTTAGAACAATGAAATTATTTTTAAAACAAAAATGGGACTCACGTAGGGTCTACGGAATAAACCAATCTTTTGTACTCCTGATAAAAATTGTAATTTTTTCAAAAGACACAAAATGATCAAATTATATAAATTTCAGTATAAGTCTTAAAGCATGGACATATCACTGCAGACTCAAAAAAATGTGTTGCAAAAATTTGTTACAAGGAATCAAATTTCACTTATAGTCCAGGATTGACTTAGTCCTTTTTGTACATACGGGTCTGTGAACGCAGAGTCTTGATATTTGAAGGATTTAGCTAAATTTATAACATCTTTTTAGCATTTTTGAAAAAAATAAACCCGTGGCGCGGCACCAAAAAGTGAGGAGGAAGGGGACGAGAAACAACTTTCTTTTTTTAGGCCTTATTCTGCATATTCTTGCATTCCTCTATTATTAAACCCTGCACTCTGTTTTCATAATGTATTAAACCAATTAACATAGTGGGAGTTGCAGTTTGCTATTAAAAATGATGGCGCTATAGGTCACTCATGGAGGATTTTGGTCACTTGCAGAAGGCAATTTTCAATGATTATGCCCCATATCAATTTGTACGCATACGTATATTTCGAGCAATATCATGATCAGATGGAAGTTAAGGTCTGAGGTCTTGGGCTGTCAGCTCCACGACGGTTACGCCGGTAACGTCATCGTACAGATCAGACGAGATTTTTCTTACGATGATTACTACAGTTTGAAGTGTTAGAACTTATATATAATAAAGTAATATTTGCGAACTCACTATTGGAGCACAAAGTTCATACTGAATTACTGGATTACATTCATCGATTGACTGTTATTAACGACTTCGTGCACTTGGAACTGGACGGAATTATCAAACTAGTTCTACCATTTTTGATTGTTGTACATTTTCTACAAATTATCTGAGACTAAAGACTATTTGGTTTGGATTTTACCAGGGAATACGTAAGATTAGGAAGAGTCTGCCAAATTTGTAAAGTGGCGCTGTTTATGTACGCCGCCATCTTGTTGATTCTCCATATTTGGGCATTGTGCCGAACTTCTGTGATAATACGCAGTCAAATTTTGGCCGTTCGTTTCGAAATACCACAGAATTTTTCAAATTTACCTTTTTAAATGTAACGTGAAATATCAATATTAGGAACTTGAAATGTTCTTAAAATATGTTTTTTTGTAAATTTTGTAAAAATACAATGAATAAAAGACCGCAGACGTGCGTAACGACATACGTATTGTACGCCATGCACGTTTCTTCAAGTGTTCAATGTCTCGGATGTTACTTTATTAAATTAATTAATTAA
>JXSR01S011525.1:52476-70592 GCA_000969725.1 Ophiothrix spiculata
TTGACACCTTAACCTTTGAAATCGGACAAAGTTGAAAAATAAGCAACATTTTATGCATAAATTATGCAAATTAGGTACTTAATTAACATATTTTGCGCTCAAATTGCAGTTGGCACAAGCGCAGCTCTATCCTCACCTACTCACCAAATTTCATGAATGTACCCTTTGTACGGTTTGTAAAATATGCCATTTAAACCATTGTATGCATAAATTATGCAAATTTCCACCCTACTAGGATCCCCACCTTCAGCTACCAACCCTGATGAGGAAATCCAAACCATCAATGAGAATACTTTACCAATTGAAACAAGAGCTTTCACAGCTGAAGAACTTCAGGCTGTACTTAGAAAATTGTCGAATGGTAAAGCCTCTGGCCTTGATGAAATACCTGCTGAGGTTTGGAAATCTGGTAGTTTCAACAACATACTACTAGATATCTGCAATGGTACGCTGCTTAGAGGTGAAAAACCACAAGAATGGTCCCTAAGTGGAATAGTACCAATTCCTAAGAAGGGTGATCTCAGCAAGGCATCCAATTATAGGGGCATCAGCTTAACATCCATAGCAGCAAAGATCTTCAACCGCTTGATACTCAATCGCATTCGACCTCACATTGAACCTCTGCTTAGACCAAACCAAAATGGGTTTCGCGCTGAACGCTCAACTACTTACCACATCCTTGCCTTAAGAAGACTTATAGAAGGAATCAAGGACAAGAATCTTGAATGTGTCATCACCTTCATAGACTTCAAGAAGGCCTTTGATTCAGTGCATAGAGGTAAAATGCTCAAGATTCTCACTGCTTACGGGATTCCGAATACCATCGTCGAAGCAATCAATACCATGTACAGCTGCACAAAAGCAGTTGTGTTATCACCAGATGGTGAAACTGAGGCTTTCGACATATTAGCAGGAGTGCTACAGGGCGATACTTTAGCACCATACCTGTTCATCATTGTGCTAGATTATGTGATGAGAATGGCAATAAGAGAAGACAAGGACATGCTGGGCTTAACAGTAACACCTCGAAGAAGTCGAAGGCACCCTGCAGAAGTCATTTAATACCGACCTAGATTTCGCTGATGACATTGCCTTGCTATCTGACACATTACAATATGCTCAAGAACTGCTGACCAGAGTTGAGGATGCTGCTGCAACAGTTGGTCTTATGATGAATGCTTCAAAAACCAAATTCATGGCATATAACATCAAGACTGATGTTGCACTGTCCACAATAGAGGGAAGTCAACTAGACCAGGTCCAAGACTTTCAATACCTGGGCTCTTGGGTAGATGAGTCGGAAAAGGATTTTCATGTCCGAAAAGCCCTCGCATGGAAAGCTTGTAACAAAATGCGCCTTCTCTGGAAATCCAATCTACCAGACTTGTTAAAGATCAGCTTCTTCCGTGCAGCCGTAGAAAGTATTCTGTTGTATGGCTCAGAAGGGTGGACACTGACAGAAAGACTTGAAGCCAGGTTAGATGGGTGCTACACCAGTCTATTAATGATGGCTCAAAACCTCAACTGGAGAGATCATCCTACTAGGGAGGTAATATATGGTGATTTACCCAAACTATCAGAAATAGTGAGAGGTCGCCGCCTAAACTTTGCTGCTCACTGTGCTAGACGGCTTGAGGAACCAGTGTCTGGATTAGTGTTCTGGACGCCCACCCAAGGGACACGTGCAGGGAAGACCAAGGCTGACCTACCCAGTACTTCTTACACAGGATGCTGGCATTGATTAAAATGAACTTCTCAAACTCATGCTAAACAGACAGCAGTGGAGAAAATTCATCATGGCTTCCGACCGCGGTCTACATAGATAGATAGATAGATGCAAATTAGGTACTTAATTAGCATATTTTGCGCCGAAATTGTTGCTGGATCCAGTTCGGCTCCGGGTCTACCCAGTCACCAAATATCATTAACGTAAGGCATGAGGTTTCCGAGATATGCTCCGGACGGCGGACGGCGGACAGAAAATCGGATCGCTATGTCTCTTCCTGAAAATTTTCAGGCGAGACAAAAATGATTGGAATTAAGAAATGTATATTTTGAGGACAATCAACAGAAAATATAGGGCTTACAGATATTTGAAAGCGTTTTATCTCCGTTTTACATTTTACTCCCAAATCTTTGACATAAATTGGCTTCTGGAAATCGAGTGAAGTTCATTGAGGTGGCATTTTAATATTTATAGCTTGGTCTTTGTAAATACTGTAAAAAATGAAAATCACAAGAGAGGCTGCATTTACGGGATGGACGGTCACAAATGACAATCCTATATGGCAACTTTTTTGATGTCACCAACACACACCTTGGTAAAATACAAGGCAACATGACACTTGGGAGGATTGACAAAATTGCTCAGAATTGGCCAAAGTTGCTCAGAATTGGAAAGATATGGTTGCTCAATGTTACAAAAAGTATCAACTTCCACATCTTTGAAGAACTTTCAGTAACTTTGGGCAACCTTCGGCAACAACCTTCCACAATGTTGCAGAACTAATTAAGCAACATTACGCATTTTAATGCTTTGAAGGATCCACGTGTGGAAAAACTTGGATCCTGAGCATAATAATGATAAAATTGGATGACTTTCGCCCGATATTTATTGCTCTCGCTATGAGTTTTAAAATATTTGTTTTCTATCTATCCAATTTTATAACAATATTCGCTATCATCCTCCGAAGTGTACCGGTGCCTGAAACGCAAAAGTACAAAGGCACATTAACATCTAAAATTACAAAAAATATAAATTATATTAAAATAAATTAAAGCTTAATCATGACCATGAAGTAACATCTTTTATTGTGTCTGTAGCCGATTGAATAATGTATGTTAACACTGAAATATGTTTCTCAACGTTTCGCCAAGCTTCATCAGAGGAGTTGGTCGTAGCTTCTACCATGGTGTCAACAATGCCAGGAAACGTGTCAGGGAAGTCGTTGTATGCCCTCATATGAGGTGACACACGATGAGGGGATAATATCACATGTCTGAAATGAACGAAACGGGGGGAGAAGAAATAAATTGTAAGGCTAAACAAGGGTAAAGATGACGCAACTTGCCATTTAGATCCATAATTTTTAAGACATCGTGATTAGATGCATGAGGTTACTAGAGCACAAAGGAAACCTGACAGATGATATGGTAGGCAACTGATCTTATCGTGATACGCATAGCGCGAACCATATGAATCCCATCTGGGTCACAAGGGGGAAGACCTTACATCGGTTCAGATCAAGTAATGTGGTCAAGTGTCACTAGGAATTATTTCATTTGGTTAATGTATGCAATTTGATCGCGACTGTTAGGTAGGGGATAAGATTGGGTCACAGGTCAACGGATCTAGAGGCTACACCATACGCCGGGGGAATAGTGACGTCATAATTTATGTAAATCACCCAACACGTGCGTTTTGGTTCCAAACAAACAGGGTGGACAATTTTACCACACGTTAAGTCTACGGGGAACAAAGTCAGACTCCTATTTGATACCATAACATTCGTCTAAAACAAAAATAAGGAAAAACATGCCGACCTGTTATGCTGAAGGTTGTGATCACAAGCCAGGACGGCATCCCTGCTGTTATTTTCGTTTTCCAACCGAGAAAAATCAGTCTGATTTGTATGTTTACACGCCTATTCTGTTAATACTTCCCCGGCGTATTAGCAAACCCAGTATTCCTTAGTACTCTTTGTTTATTATGTAGATTTATTGTCAAATATTTAGTAAAAACACAATGGCAACAAGTTCTCAATGAATTGAAATTTCGAACCTTACCTTAATGAAGGTTGTCCAGGAAGATGTTCTGATGGTAACATAAATGCTCGCTCTAATAACATCATCTGGTCATTAACGGTACGAACAGCTAAAGGGCTGGAGGAAAAAGAAATGCATGGTGAAAGGTTATAGTGACTATTGACGATTTTAGCACTCAGTGAAATTTTTCATTTACAATCAAATTTTAATGGGTACTGTTGACTTTAGCTGAGAAACCAATGACAACTTCAACGAAGTGTGTTATTGTTTATTGTTTAACAAAATCAGTTGCACCAAAGGGGTTTGAGTTTTGCTATTCGATCATCGATTATCTTCCTACTAAGTGATATGGGAACTAAGAAACACTTCTCAACGAATTGCCCTTGATCTTTTAACTTATTCTAGGCGCGATACGTCTATCCTTGAACACATCCTAACTCTGCTTTAAAAGAGTCTACTGGACTTACACATAATGTCATCTCCGTATCTTACTATATCTGTGGCTACACAACCGCCAGGGTACACTCCCAACCAACGCCATTGTTTCTAAACTCGAACCTGATATCACTATTCATGACCAAACTAAAAACTTCATCCATCTTTCAACTGCTGATATTCATCCATCTTATAAACCTGATTGCTCCTTTCGACACCAACATCCACGTTTTGAAAACCCAGAAATAGAGAAACCTTAATAGTTTCAGCTGTGATCTTATCCGAATGAAGATTAGATCCTGTGGACTCATTACCCAAGAAAATCTCAAAATATTTTTGCAATTGAAGGTGTTCAAGAAAGAACTCATTAAGGTTGCACTTTTAACTAAATGCATGATACAATTTGGAATGCTAGGCATGAATGCCATCAAGAAGTTCGGAAAACCAGCGCCTAGTCCACCCATAAATGGCTGTCGGTGTTTCCTTCTCCCTTCGCTGGGTCAGTTTGGGGCAGTTCGACTCTTGTCCTGGGTTTTGTACCTCATTTGTATTCACTCGTTGTTGAATAAAGATTGATTAGAGATAGTGAGAGAAATTGGCGCGCATCTGTCAGCAAAACATATTAATATTTAAGATCTCATGTGACCTTGAGCAACTTCATGCACAACCATAGATATCTCCCAAAATGTGACTTTAAACGTTTGGTTTTCAAAAAGAAGAAAGAATAGCATGTACCGTATTTAACATCCACAGACATACCTTGTTTTATTAACTTCACTTAAGCTGTTGTTAAAAATGTGAGCTTGTATGGTAAAATTTTGTATAGCAGATTCCAAGCCATCTAAATAAAAATGATAAAAATTGTTAATGCATCTAAATTAGTTACTAGAATTACAACATATTTTTACACGGTGGCAATATTATTCTTATATAATGCATGTATCAAAGTTACTAGACATTATATGCTTTGTATGTTCCAACCAATGGCAAAAGGAGACGTGATCGTCTATACGCTTTATACCTTGCCTATGTACAACATTTATTAGGAAACAATGAAGGAGTAATACAGGAACAACATATTGCCGCTTTTGCTAACGATCGTCGTACATAAAGAAACCTTGTGATTGCCTGCTCAGTAGCCGATGGAGGAGGAGGCGGAGGAGGTGGACGAGGAGGAGGAGGAGGAAGAAGAGGAGGAGGAGGATGAAGACGAAGAGGAGGAGGAAGAGGAAGAGAAAGAGGAGGAGGTGGAGGAGGAGGAGGGAGGAGATTTTCATCTTCCAAGGTTTAGAGGTTGAGAATCAATCACGTATTCTGAACAGAATATTCATCCCGGTTTCTTCCTTCAAAATATGGATATTTATATAAACACAAATTTCGGATGCGCCTTTTTTGTTTTCTAACACCACGCTACGCTCCCTAGGAATCAAGGTGATATCTTAGAATCATTGGCTTTTTATGATTTTATTTTAATCATATTTCTTCGATACCTTTATTACTACCAATACAAAAGTATTCTGATTAATGTAACTTTGTAGGTATCTGATTAAATAAGTCAACAGTAAAGTCACCCATAATGTAGAAAAACTTATTTCCAATGATGAGATGTATACGGAAAGATGAATATTGATTCAATGTCAAATAAATGAAGCATGGGTGATTCATTTCAAATTACAAAACCGTCATATTTCCAGCACTCTGCCAAAAGGTACAATGTTATCGTTGATCCCAAATATCGTCTTACCTATTGAAATGTCTCTTTCTGCTATAGCATTCCTCCATGGCTCATGAACAATTAAACGAAACCATAATCTAACAATCTCTTCAACGTACTTAGTAACATCAAACGGCAATATCAGTTTGGTACTGATTGAGTAAATAATCTCTGCAACAACTCTAGCGGTTCCTTGATGATATTTAAACCCTGGGTCAATGTACTTTTCAACTAAACGAAATGTTTCGTAGGAGGTGTGGTACAGTGAATATAACATATTATCTGGCTTAGAATCCTGAAATTCAACCAATGAAAACGTATAAAAATATTTTACTTTGATTATAATATTCATCTTAAATGTTTGGAATTATTGCTGAAAAATATTCGGTCATTGCAAGAGATAATGTTTTGTTTTCATTCAAAAATGTAAACATTGTAAGTATGTTAAAACAAACGACCAAAATTATAAAAAAAACCCTGTCACTATGCACTTGAATCGGTGATTGTTGCAAGCCACACATGTGTTAAAATTTATACCACATAATATTACATCAAATTTATCTATCAGAACACAAAATGAAATATGCATGTAATTATCTTACATAAAATAAATCTATGCACGGTACTCCAACTCCTTGAAGGAACCCAAAGAAGTCACTCCCAGCGTGTCGAAGTGTCGGTATCCTGAAAAATTAGAACATCAATATGAACAAGAGACGTTTGCAATGGAAAATTGAATTTCAATTTCATCGTCTTTATCGGCTGACAAATTATTATCTTTAAAATTTTCGAAGAAATTTGTTTCATTGTTTTTGTCAATTTGATAATATATTTCCGTTTATGAGTTACCCCGAATTACAATACGTATAGTTACCATATTTCCTTTTCGGAGAGTCCAATTGATCTTCTTTCAATCATTGTATCGTATATCGTTTGTCGTCCATCAACAGGATTTGGATCAGGAACCTAGATTAAAGTATCAGAATGTATATGTTCAGTTTATAATTCTTTTTAAGCTACCAAATGTTTTGTGCAACAAGTCTTTGTTATTACATTGATTCCAATGAATCTTCTGATCAATAACGGATGTTTGATGTTGTAAACCACCAAACCTTCTTCTCAGTTTGGTGTATTGATTTTTCATCACCAAGCCTCCGTTATTATTAAAAAATACACTGGAATTATATAATAGGATTAGATTGTAAGATAACAAAGACTTGTTGGACCAAATATTTGGTAGCTCATAAGTATAAACTGACCATGTTACTTTGAATCAGTTTGGCGAGTCATAAAAATGAAAAATTATTTCAAATTTCGATCAGGCATATATAACCAAACAATGCAAGTTGAAAATATTTTTCTTTGCATATACATTAATCATCTATTTCAGTTACACTATAAAGACGGTGTGTGCACCATATTAGAGAAATTCAAACAGAAAACATATTTGAGAGAACTGGTGTAAAGGTATACTGTAGAGTAATATGATGATACATTGGTGTAACATTTTTCTAACACTCAGTGTTGCTAAAAATTTTAACAAAATATATAAATCAATTTCGTAGGTGTGCGGTGATTGTAATCTGATTTATTACGTAACATGCACACCCGGGGGTACCTCAAATTTCATTTGTGACGCGATCAGGGGGAATGAGTCACTTGTCGGCAACCACATGTTACTGGTTTTATACAATTTTGTTCTGGTGAGCCTAATGGGCTAGTATTGATTTATTCAATGGGTTTAATACTCAATGACATGTGCACAATGAAGTATGTTCATCTTGATGTCTGAATCTGTTTAATGGATTGCTATTGATTTATTCAATGGACTCTTACTCAAGGACATGTACACAATGGACAATTGATCAGAGGCTGGTAATGACTGTGTGACTAACATCATAAAACCAGTAGCATGTGATTGCCGACAAGTGAGTCATTCCCCCTGATCGCGTCACATTTCACCTCTGCAAAATTTGAAATGCCACCCATCTAAATACCAATTTTCAAGAAAAATGGACCCATCCATACCAAATCTCCCAAATTTTGAGTCCAATTTATTCAAAAATCGCATGTTATTGCCCAAATTTGGGCTATTTTGGCACAAATTTTCCAAAGTTTTGCTCTAATTTGTGCCATTTGACGCAAAGTTTGGAAAATTCTAAAAAGAAAACTCATCAAAATACCACATTTTGCGAAGAAAGATGACCGACTGAAATACCAGAGAGTCTAAATTTGCGGCACGTCCCAATGACCCCTTTTGTACGAGGGTCATCCAAAAAGTTCTACCTGTTGTACCATAACTTTTGTTCTATATAGAGTAGCTATTTGAAAATTAGCAAAAGTATAGTTAAGAATATCACCTACACATATTGAAAAAATGGTATCAATACCTTTTCTATATTTTTACAGGTGATCTGAATAACCACAGTAAGGTTTGGTACACCGGAAGCGGTCAAAATATTTGCAACATTTTTAAAAGTGGCTCAAGTACAGTGAATTAAAAAGGCCATAATACAGCCAAATAGTATTCCTATACAGTGAAAATGTTATAAAACATAAGAATAAACATACAATAATACGGGATGATTAAAAAAGGTGACCAAAACTGAAAATAATTGTCAGTCATACGCACACAAATGATAGGATTATATCATAGCCCTTGCAGCAAAATAACTAAAATCACCAGACACTTGATAAAACAAGATGTAAAATGGTGGAATTATGAAACTTTATTTTCTGAAACATTTTCATAATAGATACCAAGGGGAACCAAATTATTTTTTGACAGAAAAATGTAGTGTAGTATCCTTTAACTGTTGTTTTTCACATAAAAACGCACTTGGAAAAGTCACGTTACAGAAAAACACACTATGCTGATATTCGTAACCTGAAAGGGTACAAGACATCCTTTCAAATATTGGGATTCTGGGTAATGTCTATCAGTAACAAGTTTACTTTATCAGTGACAAATGACGTTGTGGACTGTTAGGTACACTTTCATTTCAAACTTGTTCTGTAACTTACATAGTAAATTTTTGGTATACAGATGGTTGTTCATACATTAGCTGTACTCATAATTTTAGGTGCAATGTCATTAGATATTTCACTGTTTCCTATCGAAACTAACAGGGTTAGTACACTTTTTCACTTACAAATTTCAAGGATTTTCGAGGCCTTTTCCCCTTATCAGCGGCGGGCAGCGGCCGGCGGCCGGCGGAATATTTGCAAATATAAAGTAAATTTGTTTTCGCTCATTTTTGGATAAAAATAATTGCACGGTAAATTCTTTTGACATATTAATTTTTTACATTTCTGACATTTACAAATTCCAGGACTTTCAAGGATTTTTTTGATAAAGTCAGTTTTTCAAGGACTTTCAAGGCCTGGACATTGCAAAATAAAATTCAAGGTCTTTCAAGGATCTGTAATAACCCTTACTAACTTTGGTTTACAAGTCACTTACAAAAATCTAGAAAATATATCAATATGTTTCTTTTACCCTGTGTAGATGGCATTCTTAGGTATATTTTTGCCAATATTTAAGTAGCTACCTTGTATAGAGAAAAAGTTATGATACAACAAGTAGACATTTTTTAATGACCCTCGTACAAAGAAGCCCTCACCCCTACACATGTCACACTTGTACTTTCGTTTACCCGATATCATATACTTTAAAATCGAGGAAACACTCTGTCCTGCAGATGCACTCCATCGATTAAGAGGAAAAATATGATATAAAGATGTACTAAAATGGAGCTGTACCTTTCTTGTGGCTTCTGGTATTATGTTTTTAAGATGTGGGGAAGCACTGGTTTGTAATACATGATTACCTGGAAATAATAAATGACAAAGAACTGCAATTACACAACATGATCACAAGAACTTCTAACTTAATTTTACATTCTATGTTCTGAATACATGTACAAATTCATAAGTTTTGATGCTAGCCATACAGAAAAAGGTCAGTTCCTGATATTGCTCTTCTTCAGTCTGCTCGCTGGTTTGATATAATTTTAGAGGTGAGTGCATCAAAATCGGATACTTTTGCAGACAGTTTTGCAAGACGAATAGTTTGAGACCATTCTGAACAAAATCGGAGACTTTTGAAATTTTGGACTCCCATAGGGCCAGTTCCGTGACCTCTGATATGATCTTTCACATTTTTGGCTATAACTCTAGAACGATATTTCAGACATAGGTAAAAGTATACTTTTTCTGCTTCCTTGTGATGAGAGGATCATGTTGGTGTGGTTTTGAACGAGATTTGACTAGTAACATGTTATGGATGTCATTTTGGCGGCCATCTTGGATTTCTCAAAATACTCAATGGTGCGGATTTTGCATCATTCAGTTCTGGAATCTATGGGTCTCAAAGATTAAGAATCAGTCAATAACAATTGTGCAGTCTCCATTTTGCAGTCAAGCCCAAAATCAAGGTTTTCCCCACAGACTATAACAAAATTGACCTTATTGAGAACTTCTTTCCCACTTTTCTTTATTTTAATCTATAAATATAGGGTGGCGTTGAACCATTCTGATGAATCAATTCACTTAAATATAGCTAATTACAAAAATGAAACAAGCTATTTTGATCAATTTGTTTTTAGGGTTGTAAATTCCTATACTCTGTTGAATGAAAACCGGGAATGAAAATGTAGCGATGATGGACAATCCAAATTGTTTGCATCACCTCAAATAATGTCAAAGTGACTTTTGAATATTTAAATTAAAATAAATGTTTAAAAAGAGTACACTATTTGTTTAAATTTAGATGATTAAGTATTTTCTTTACGATTACGTACCTGCAACCGCTATATCCAGGTTGAGATAAGCTACAGCTCTCTGAGCAAGAATGTGATAGTACTCCTGAAGAGAGGTAGTTACAAGATCAAAGTAATCAGAAATCAGCACAACATTATAGATTGTTTGTTTGAAGATCTAAGTAAATAATATTGCTTAGGGATGTGGCAACCCGGGGGGGGGGGACTCAAATTTGGTTATGTTAAGGGTGTGCTGCTGGGAAATATGAAGTACCACTCATGTATATACATACCAATTTTCAAGAAAACGGGACTCATCCATATACCAAATGTCCAAATGTTGAGTCAAATTTATACAAAAATGTACGCTAATTTGGCACAAATTTAGGCTGATTTTTGTTTGAAATTTAGAAAAAAAATCAAAAATTTGCGCAATTTTGGTAGAATTTTTGAAAAACAGACCTATCAAAATACCACATTTTGCAAAGAAAAAGGACCCATTGGCATACCAGCATGACCAGGCAGCCTGATGTTGCTACCCAAGTGTGCGGCACATCCACATAATCACTTCTGTACTCTAAGTACCGCTCCCGGGTGTGGCATGCAGTAAGTCAAAGAGAATGTAGTATTTTTAAGTACTAAATACCTATTTTCAACATTATCATAATTATCATAATTAGATATAAATGTAGTAAGCACTAACAATTATTATATGATTTGTTCGATTCAGTTCAAAACTTATGTCAAAAATGTCTGCTCATGAATAATTACCATCAAACCCTCTTCAAAGTACGTTTGTCATCATATTTTCTTTGAATAATGTTATTCACATTATTTGATTTTTCTGGTTCAAGTTAATCTTATATAAGTCAAGTTGTTGGGAAATTAATCAGTCATCAAGTGATGCACATTTAAGGGTATATGTAGAACATGTTTATTTTAAAAATCACTTTCGCAAAGGAAACCCAACTTGGTACTTGGTACCAAGTAAGCTAAAGGAAGCTTATCTTTAACTGGGCTCCAAGATGTTTTTTTAAATCAGTTTTGAATGCAGGAGTAAGACCGGAGTACCCGGAGAAAAACCTGCGGAAGCGAGCATGGACTGAAAACCAAATGCACATAAAGCCGCCGGGCGCGGGTAGCCGGTGTAAAAGTAATCAAGGCCCCCTGGAATCAAGGTCCGCCTTCCATAGACCAATAACGGAATGAAGCGTGAAACTAATGTTGCGTGAGAGCTGTTATCCTATACTTTACTGTACAACCCGGACAGTAAGATCAGGGGACTACTATAATTCCTATTACACCCGAGGTTATTATTGTTACCTCTGTCCATTCAACTGAGCCAATGAGACCAAATTCTTCCGCACCCCAACTACAAAACATGACAGTACGCCTCGGACGCCAACCTATATCAAATAGAAAATAATGAAACATTTCAATCTATTTAGTCGTAGTCGAGGACAATTACTAAAATTAATTAGTTTCTCTTAATTTGCTATGAAAAAAATCGAACTTTTTGCACTGACGATATCATACAGAGTCCACACCACTAATAGGTGCCCACTGATATCAGACGACGCAATTACGACGCCATTACATATCACACCGGTTGACCTAAAGCATCTCAAAAACTGTTAAAATGCAGCTTGAGTGCCTTATTTGTGGTCTAGATTTCTACTTTAGATATGTCTTTATAAATATTGATGAGAAACACTTTGTTTTTCCCAAATATGTGTAGATATTTAGTGATTTGCCCATGACTTTAGGATCGTAAAATGATCTAGAAGTACCGTCCGTCCGTAACAAGGTAAATCTTTGCGATAGTCTAGCAAACAAATGAGCTGCTGAACCCATAATGGAAAGCATCTAAATTGATAGGAAATTTCATTTCATTTTAGAATATTAAAGGTTTTAATGCATTTTCACTCCCTGAATGTGAAATTTTGGGCCAAACATCATGGTATCTTTGCATATAAAAGAATAGGAATTCTAATTAGTGGTGTGCACCCTACAGTTAGTCATACTAATCGACTATACAATTTTCGAGGTGTAGATTTAAGTGGTAGCTATAAAGTGGGCGGAATAAATTTTATTTGTTATTAAAAATTAAGGCTAAAGAAAACACAAAACAATTCTAAAGGATTTTAATTGATATAAATGATGTCAATTGCGAATTTATATACGTTGCAAACATTATTTCCGCCCTACATCTCTTCAACCTTTACACAGACTGCACGTCCTCAAAAGGAAGATTAAAACCACGGTATACCGTAAATAGCCTTCAGATGTCTGAAGAGCGCACAAAAAACACACGTGAAACTCAAGAGTAACATTTTCGTTCCCAGAGAGACATTACGTTACGAGCATGCTTGTGTTATTTATAAACTCATCTCTGAGCTCACCATCAGTTTTTAGCTTTCCAAACACACGTGTGATTTCGGTAAGAGCAGCTGTACCACTCGTAGGATCCACTGCACCAAGACCCCATGCATCTCTATGATTACCTACAAGCACATACCGATCTGGTGAAAGAAATAACAGAATTAAAGTAAGAATAAATAACAAAATTAAAGTGTGAAGAACAATTGCGATACTCAGTGGACCTCTCGCGATCTCGATGCAGTTTAGGTGCTCCTTATAACAAGTTTAGGGGACTTGAAGATTTACCACCCCTAGGGGTGGTAATCCTTCAAGTCCCCTAAACTTATGGTTCTAAGACTCTAAGTTCAAGATTGTATATATAGTTCAGGAATGTAATTACAATCCTTCATTTAATATGTATGGTTGAAACTTTTATTCCAAATTCATGACAGAAAATCTACCGACATTCGGAAGGGCTTGACGCAAGAACCATGACGAATTGTATTTTGAGTCATGATGCAAAAATATTAGTAAAAACGCATAACTACCTCCTTTTGTAGTAGTTTTATAATGACAGAGGCCCTGGCGCATTTATTCTGCATCGTTCAATACACTGTATTACATCTATCTTTGAATCATGACTCGATATTTTTCTGCATCATGATGCAAGAAAATTGCGTCAAGCCCTTTCGTATGACTCAAAACCTTTCGTCACGAATTGGGAACCGTGCCTAAAAGAGCCTGCTATTTCATTCGCATTTATGTGCTATATTCAATAAACCGTGATGGATATGCTCTCAATTAGTACTAGGCTATTATTAATTATATTGAATACATCAACTACAATCAGTCTAGCCGTAGCAACCATGCATGTTAATGACCTCATTATGCGAATTCTAACTTCCAAGTCTCGCCACACGAGAAAACAATGGTCGCGAGATTTTGTTTTTTAAACGTGACCTGCTGAAAAGACTGACTTTGAACTCTGATTATCTGAAAACGGTGAAAGCAAATGCAAGTTGGGAACGGGATAAGACATTTTGGAGTTTTTCCAATACAATGCATGCGAATTTTTGTTGTTGTTGATAAAAAAAAAAGCATTATATGGCATTTTCTATGAAAATCAACGATGTTGAGACTTTTTAAGCAGAACCTTTACATCAATTTTTTTTTAGAAAATTAAACGTCGTCAGTTGGATCGATTCTGCTAGTAAAAATATGAAAAACTCAGATTGATGAAATTTGAAAAATATATTTTGCCTGTAAGGGTTGTAAATTGAAGAAATAACAAAAGGAAACAAAAAAGTTGATGTGATGTACGAAAGGTACCTAATATCGGCTCTTCATTCTTGCCTGCGATTTGTATTGCGATAACTAGGCATCAGAAATCAACAACTACCTTTTGTCCCGACGGGTCATACTCTGACGTCAGCAATGAGCATGAAGCTCATAACAGGGCTCATAGCTAATGTTTTGAATGGTATCGCTGCCCCGCTCGCTGCGTTGAAATAAATTGCATGTGAAATGTAATGAATAGGACAAGCGTTTTTCTAGATGAAAAGTAAGCTTTTTGATTTTTTGATATAAATTATGTCAAAAATTGCAGAATCTCATTCGTTAAAAATTGAAAAAAAAAAACCCAACACGTTTCGCAAAAAAAGGAGAAATTTATCAAAACGACTATGACGGGACTCGAACCCACGGTCTTCAGAATTGGAGTCCAGGTATGTAACCGCTAGACCAGACGAGCTGACAATGACTACGAAGGGAATTCAAAATTATATCCATTCTGTTTAAACTAATTGGTTACGCATGCGCAATAGTATGGAAAATTCCAGGGAATTCAGTTTTGAAACGTGGGATTTTCAGTGTCAGGAGGTAAACAAAGGAACCGTTACATCAATTTTGTTTTATCACACTTTAAAGCAAGATTTTCTCAGGACTTCAAGAAAAAAGTCTAAATTTTGCAATAAACGTATCGGCATAAATATATATTTTACACTGAGTTAATATTATTAGAGAAAATCACCGGCCTAGTTAGAAGGTTCAACGCGTGAAATTATTTGCCAGTAAAATTGCATGAAATGTCACACATATTTCGAAAAATGTAGTTGCACTACACAATATTTATACATAAATATGCAAGATGTTTTGTTTTCCAGATCTACATTTTTGATTTTATAGGGCTTTTAAAAATATTTTTCTGACTCATTAATATTCATGTTAAACATCAACAGCACGGCCAATTAAAAATTTCACTGTTGTTTATCGTATAAGGGAAAGGGAAATTTCATGACCTCATGTCTGATTGCAATAATCAGTTTTCTCACGAACTAAAACAAACTTAAAGAAATACCTTCAAGATAGCCGCTTATCAATAACACGGAAATTCAATGACAATTTATGTGTTCAGAGTTTTGTGGGTGCCAGGTTATCACAAAAAGTATTTTATTTTTGAAAGCGCATCTTTGTTGAATCTGTTATCCAATGGTTTGGATAGCCCTGGAGAAAATCGAGTACAATTCTAATACAAATCGAGTACAATTCTGGTACAAGATTGGAATGTGCACATTTAGAACTCAATTCTAGTACAGTTTAAGTGCAATTATAGTACTAGAATTGTACTTAAATTGAAGACCCCAATCATAGAAGTTTCTATGTACATTTTGGTCAAAATGAGATTTTTGCATATTTAGGTGCATTGGTGGTATATATGCATCTTTTGAGTATAAAATTAGACGATTTAACTGGTAGTGGTCGTTTACGCTTGAGTGAATTTTGGGTCAAATTTTAAAAATGCTCCAAATATATCAAGTATCATATCAAACTAACTGTTATGCTTCAAGAATACGAAATATATAGTTTTATGTATGTAGGGTGTATGGTTCATGAGATATACACGAAAATATTGATTAGAGGTCACATGAGGTCAAATTTTAAACAACGTCCGATTTGCGTGAATGAATGTCAAATTACTCGTCATGAGCTGCACATTCCAAGAATATATACATTTATGGAATACAAATCTCTATTTTGGATATTATGACTTATTTTGAGTTTTGAACCTAAGGGTTGGTTCAAAGTTTTTGGCAAACAGAATATTCTATGCAACAATTATCCGTGTTTAAATTATTTCCCCTTATACACTAATGCAATTTGGGATTAGAACGGGGATTTGATGATATCGTGTAGAATACTTTTTTATTTGCCATTGTGTCGAATATTCTATCATGAAATAGTCGTTATTACATAGATATGCGTGAGATTTTATTGAATAAACGAATAAATAATCCACAAAATTGGCATAGGATATTCTATGGGAAGAATTAACTAAGAACCAACCCTTAAGGTGAAAACATACTATTTTGAGCTATCAAACATTTGGTGCAACAAGTCTTTGTTATTACATTAATTCCAATGCATTTTCCAATCAATAACGGATAATTGGTGTTGAAAATCACCAAGCAAAGAAAATTTGGTAGAGTATTGATTTTTCATCACCAAGCATCCGTTACTAATAGAAAATACATTGTAACTATATATAAGATTATAAGATGACAAAGACTTGATGCACTTAATGTTTGGTAGCCCATAAGAAGTATGTTTTGACCTTTATTCTCAGTGCTAGAAGTTCCTATGTGCAATTAATTGATTTCCGATTAGAAGAAATCAATAAAAGATAAATTGTTCACTGATTTCCATATTTTCCCAATATAGTCAGGCCCTGAAAGATTCAACACAATGTGTAATGAAATACAACTTTTATAAGCTTTCAAAATCTTTAAACCTCTTTTTCTCAGAATTGATTTAATGTAACATAAGAACTTCTACTACCAGCATCTTCAATTGTACTCAAATGATGTTCCAAATGTGCACGTTCCAATCTTGTACTACTTGATTAGGGTTACGTACCTGGTTCAGTATCTCCTTTTATGAAACCAATTACATTATAAGTCCAGCGAAGATGCATTTCTGAATGAACAACGACTCGACCTTTTCTGTGGAGTAAAATATATACATGTAGGCATCACATAACAAAAGAAATCAGGGTATGTAAAATACCCTGATTATGTAAAATACGTTTTAGGTAGAAAAAAGGCCCGTATTCCAGAAAGGAGTTTAGCTAAACCATGGTTTTAATTCTCCTCAACAGCACGGCTCGTTCAACTGTTCCAATTGAAAGCTGCAATGGTACGGTACATATCATTTTTGGACAGTTGAAGTTCAGTTAAACCGTTGTTTAGCTAAACAATACCATATGTAACTAAAATCATGAAATTTGTTTAATTGATATTTACTGATAATTTATTAGCTTTGAACCAGTTACTGACTGCATTGAGTTCTCGATTCGTAAGAGGTATTTGTTGTTCAATTTGAAGATGTGAGTAGAGAATAATGGTGTCATCAGTACATTGGATCTGGGACTACAAATACTAAAAGTATTTGTAGTCCCAGATTGGATGTATAGATATAAAATAAACAGTAAGGGCCTTAAGATTGATCCCTGGGGAACACCACACAAAATATCTTTTTCTGTTGATGCAATAGAATTTAATGACACAAACTGTTTTCTGTTGTTTAGGTAACCTTTACACGATTGCAGCACTATTCCACGAATATCCAAAGATATTCTTGACAGAAAATATTTGCAGTGGCGCAAGTTTTAATTATCACGTGGTGAATTTTGATACGATTTATTCGATCTAAAGGCATAATTTCATTCCACTTTCGGATAAAAAATATTTTGTGTGTGTGTTTGGCACATTCTTACCAATTGAATGTACTTGAAAAAAGAGACAAGGCTTATTGCGGTATGTGCTCTGTAAACAACGCCAATCAAATATTTCTTTGCATTGCTATTTGAAATGGTTTACATCTTTAATGTTATGTTAACATGTTTTTGTGTTTATACCACGTTTAATCAATTCATAAATATAGATATAAAGTAAAATGACTAGCACTATAAAAATTTGCTTACTGTGGCACAAAGATGTGTGTTTGTGTTTGACACATTCTTACAAACTGAATGTACTTAAGTACAAATATTTGAAATGAATATGGTTTACATTTTTAATGTTATG
>JXSR01S011525.1:80495-93439 GCA_000969725.1 Ophiothrix spiculata
ACTTTTCCCCCATTCATAACCTAAATCGAAGCGTTTCAACACTAGGGTTTGAAAAAGTAGGCCTACCCTATTTCTTGAAAATGAGCTAAATGGCTGCCAAATGGTGTCACCTGAATGACACCCTTCTGTCCTTAAAACAACCCTAATTCACCCTTTTCTGGTTATATTTGAGTATATTTTAACCTAAAATTGTTATAAAATGTTGCAATTCGCGCGGAGCGCGAAAAAAATTGTTGCAAAACTATGGCAAATGGTAAATCTTAGTTTAAAAATTGACATAATAGCTTGAAATTCGCGCGAAGCACGAATTTTTTTTGACATTTTACATCTTAATTATCAAAAAAGGGGAACCTCTTCTTTCTGTCTTCCCTTTCCCTTCTCTCCTTCCCTTTTTTATCCTTTTTTCTTCCCCTTTTTTTTTCTTTCCCTTTCCTCTTTCTTCTTTTTCCCCTCGTTTTTCCCTTTTCTTCCTCTTTTTTCCTTTTCTTTTTTCCCTTCTTTCTTTTCCCTTTTTCTTCCTCTTTTCTCTCCCTTTCCCTTCTTTTTCTTTCTCTCCCTCCCCTTTATTTTTCCCCCTGGGTCCGCGAATTTTCCCCCTGGGAGCCTTCAGGGGGGCAACTTGCCCCCCCCCTGCCCCCCGGTTGTTACGCCACTGGTGGCATTGCAATAAAGCAGAGCACAGAGATCTGCCAAGTTTTTGACTGAATAAAAGCTAATAATTTTTTTCCCAGCATATATTTTACCTGTGCTCAGTCTGGTGGGGGAGAAAAATACAACAAGATACACCAGACCCCTGCTCTTACACTACTACATAGTAGACGACAACAAGAAGAAACTTTCCCAATGATTGAAAAAAAAAATAAAAGCTAATAAATTTGAGGAATTTGAGCTACTTAGCTTTTTTTCAAAATTCCTTCGGCCATACCCATGCAGCTAGCACAATAACGTTTGACTTTTGGACAAAAAACGTTTCAAATACGTGCCAAGTGTGGAGGGTTTTTTTCCGCTTAAAAACATAAGTTTATAAAAACTGTTTAAAAACATTTAATTAACGTTAGAAAAACCTTTCAGACCCATGCTTCAAGAATGGTTTTCAAACTTTTTTTTTTGTTTTTTTTAAACTTTTTTTAAAACCAAAGTTATCTTTTTACCAATTCAAAACGTTTCAAAAACGTTCCAATTTTTTTTTATAAAAACAAAACCAACTCAAATTCAGAACCTTTCCAAAACGATTCGGAAATGTTTTGTGTTTGCTGGGTAACTTCGACAGAGAGATGTTGGTCAAGTTGAACTCATAGGCTACATAGCGCCTTCACCTTCTCGACTCGTTGCAATTTCAACGTGTTGACTTTTGTGTCACCATATCAAAACAAACTGGCAATCCACAACTCAAAACACAGCTGAGCAAAATGGCGACGAACAGGCCGATTTTACCTCTGCACCAACGATATGTAAACGGAGTTCCTGTACCTGTTTCGGGTGGTAGAGTGGCATTAAGAACTACAGAGAAATATGTTTTATGTTTAATTGGTCTAGTTTTTATAAGTTTATGTTACAGTGCGATGTTTTTACTACCCGACCGGGTGAACTCGTTTGTAGATGCACCACAGGATTTACTAATACCACGTCGTCCTATGAAACAGGGACAAGGAATTATAGTTGGACATGATGTTGATAATCATGAAATGCACAAACGTGATGATCAAAGAAAACTTGAATTTTTAGCTAAACAACAAGAGGAAGCTTTAGATAATGCCAGAAATGCAATAAATCCTCCGATTAGAAAACCTGACGAGGAGGAACCTAATGTAAACAAACTTGATCATGTTGATGAGGAGCATCATGAAATCAAACAAGAAGTTGAAAAAGATAAAGAAGAATTTAAAAGAAAACAAAAAGAAGATGAGGAAAAGAAAAGAGAAGAAGAGAGAAGGCTAGCGAGGAAAAAAACTGAAGAAAAAGGAGTATTGATAGAAGAATCCGATGGTGATCCTAGTGATGAACAAACATTAGAAAGGAGGAATAAAATCAGAGAGGTACATGCACTGGAATATATATACAGGGGATATTTTTTGCTTTTTTTTTTTTATTGGAAATCCGTCCTTTTGGAAGGAGCACCTCTTTACTTTGTGAAGAATAGAATTCTGGCTCACATTAATTAAATAAAATGTAAAAGTTAGACCAATGAAAGTTAATTCATGGATTCCTTTTGCCCACGTCAGATTTGACACCATGTCAAATAGATTCATTATTTCATTGACAGGCCTGTTTATTAAAATTCATTATTTTCTCATTTCACCATTCGAATAGAAGTGATCATTTGTTATTTTATGCTTTAGAAAATTTACAGAATTACATGTATGTGTATCACCGTTATTTCGCTGCAGTGTTCAGTCTCTTTGTAACTTCGGCTAGACTTGAATACGCGTATACATTATGTACGCTAAGGAGTAGTATCAATTCAAGCTTCAATACATTCAGAAAGTATCTGAAAAAAGGCGATAAAATGTATGCAGTAGTTGTATTAATTTGTAATGTAGACTTCATGTGGGGAGTCCAAAATAGATTGTGTTGAACACCATTTTTGTCCCTGGTCCCTGATCTTCAACTGATCAGGGTTTTTTTATCTGCGATTTGAATATTACGGTAATATCATACATGTAGATAACAATCTGAAGCGATTTAGATAAAAGACCTTCATTAGGCTTGTATATTATGTTGATTATGGCACCAAAACCAATGCGAATTTTTGAGTTAAAAAATAGAGTACAGGTGCAATTCATTATGTTGATGTGACAAAAGCCTCACCTCCTTTCTAGCTAGGCCTATTTAAAATAAAAAGAAGTTTATGCTGATAATTTCACTTAATTCCAACCATTCATTTTCAAGAAAAGCTTTTAGGCCTATAAATCACCATTTTAAAAATCCCCATAGGCGACATACGTGTATTTTAATTAAGTTACTGGGGGGGGGGGCCTGGGATATCGCAAGTAGGGGATGATCCACATCCCCCTCAGACCCCCCATTGCACCAAAGTGCGCACATTGCCACTCATGCATCAATTAATCCCCCACTATCAATTATCCACGCCATTGCCCGACAATAATTAGAAAAATTTGTTAATTTCTCACTTTTCTCAAAAAAAGCAAGCATATTTGCAAGAATGGTTTGGAGTGTAACGTGCACCAGTCAAGGATTCTTAATAGCTAAAACACCCCAATTTGGATAGAGGTGACCTTGACGATACAAGGGGATCATGAAGTGGGTCATTAATTAGTTGCATCCTTAATTCCTTAAATAGTGCTTCCTGACAAAAAATGTGTAGTGACAATGACATTGTCCAAATAAATATCTAGAAGTGAACAGACCTAAACAAGGGATTGCCCATCATCCTGATTCTGAAATTTTCACTTTTTCCCACCCGTGACGATTTTTGGTGTTATGGATACAGACTTAGCTGTGACAGTTTTAAATCAAAAACAAAGAAATATTGAAATTAGAGACAAAATTGTCTATCTCTGAATTGGGGGAGGGGGTGAGAGAGGCCCGGGAGAGGGTGGCGGAGGAGGGGTATTCACACAGTCGTGGTACTACTTCTAAGATGAGTTTATGACTATTATAGATGTTTCAGATCTGACCCTGATTTGACTGCCAAAAGTGAGAAAAATAAATAATAAAGAATGACACATGTTTCTAGGTTGAAACTTGGCGTAGAATTCAAATATGAACTCAGATATATAAAATCATGAACTTGAAATATCACTCCATTGGCTAATATAGGGTGCTTATTGCCAAAATTGTGTAAAAATTGAGAAATTTATCCAAATGCTACATGCACAGCATAATGTGTAAATTTATGCTTTTGAGGTCACTGAACATCCTTGCCACACTAATTCTGTTTTTTTTAAGGTTACATTATCTTCTTGCAAATCTGACATCAGATTGGTCAACACTTTAAACCTGGTCACATGATTGCGCAAAACTCAAAGGTCGCGTTTTCGTCTCAATTTTACTAAAAAATCGAGTTTCTGTCACTTCGTAATATTTTTTTCTAAAATATTAAACAGTTTGACTCAAATTTGGTATCATAATTATAAAGAAATATATCTAGGCCTATTGATTAAAGTTTCATGCGTACCGCTTGTTTTAGATTTTTTGTCGCGGGCTCGTTAACTTCACGTAAAAATTGAAACATGTTATTCCTAAAAAATGTATGAAATTTGATACACGCTAACAGATATTTAACACCATCATAGTGGGCAGTCCACACATTTTAAAATCTTAAAAAATTGTAAAAGGGTGGGAGTTCACATTTTTCCACTTAAAAGGGTGGATTGATATAAAGAGTGGAATTAAACTATAACGGGTAGGGTTCTTCAGACTCTCAAAATTTACAAAACAAAATGGAAAATAGGAGTATGATCGATCAGGCTGAGAGTAAGGCCAAAAACATTGTTTGATTGGCGTAGCCCGACTGACCCTATTTTTTATTGCCGACAATAAATATTTTTATTTTTTGAGCATGGTAAAAAACCTCCAAATCCCAAATTTGATGGGAATCGATTCATGGGGGCCCAAGATATGGCTTGCTGCAAGCAGGACATTCAAAATGACAAATAAAAGATGTGTTACAGAAAAAGTGAAGATGTTTTTGTACATGTGTCGTATATTTTGTGTTCTTGTATGTGAAATACAGGCTAGACTTCAAAAAAAAAGAAGAAAGAAATACGACCTACCTACCCTACATTTTTTTCTTCTTTGTTATGCCAATCAAACAATTTTTTTGAGGCCTAAGGGAAACGATATTTCAGTTTAATGCTTTTTGGTGTCAGTCTACAACATAAAAATGGTACCAGAAGTGTATATGAAACATATAATTGATAATGGTGGGGTCCTGAAATGTTCAGTAGGCCCTATCAAGGATGCCTTTATAAAAAGGGTGGGGGTAACATTGCCCACTATGACCATAGCCATAATGGAAGTTGTTGTAGGTATAATCGATTAAATTTTCAAGTCAATAGCATGTATTGTTTTTGAGTTCCATTAATTTTAGCGACGATCAATATTTTTTTTGTGTGTGTAAAATTAAGGGATAGGGGTCACATTTGCTAATTTTTAAAAATGGTACTAGTAGTAGAAGCCACTTAATGGGTATCAAATTAAATATTAAATTTCATACATAATGACAGGTGATTCAGCTCTGGTCCGCAAATGTGAATTTTCAATGTTAGTTTGTCGCTTGAGCCGTCAATTAAATTATTCTGGTGCCCCAAATATGAGAGCAACAACAATAAAAATGCCTGAAATCAAAAGTTCTGGCCATCATTTAACATTAAAATCCATCTTTTTCATGCATTATAGCGTGGAACTGTGAGTCTTCAAAATTTGGATTTAATATCTTTTGTCACCCAAAAAAACATTGTTTGGCAAAATTGGTCAAATTCAAATTTTGTGACTTAACGATGATACATATGGGGTTTAGGTCAACAAATCATAATCTTCAGGTATTTTTACCTTAGAAATGATATTTTTCAATTTTTTTTTAATGTGGGGGCACCCATAAAAGGTGGGTTTGTTACATTGACAATGATTTATGCATCGCTTTTTGTCATGTCTTTTTAGCAATCCCATGAAATGTTATAATTTTGGTATGATTTTAAAGACAATTTATTTGACTTTCAAGAAATTAAGAATAGAACCCAATTGATTTAATTAGGCTTAATAACCTGTTAAAACTAATTAGCCAGGGGTAATGATATGTATTAGTCTATAAAATCAATTAAAAATGATAGCCAAATAAAGGTATTTATCATCTAATAACCATTACCGGGAAAGAGTTAGGTATGGATGAAGTGAGTGGGATGTAACGCAAATGGGCCCCACCTCAAAAAATATGACTGTATGCTAAGTTTCAACCCTAAAAATATTTTACACACTTTAAAAAGCCAAACCGGGATCAAATATCTCCAACCACATGCATGTCATATACAAATACCCTGTTTGCTCTTACTGTGAAGATTTTACAGAAGCCAAAACTCTCAGCATTGACACTTTGTGAAAACTGCAGGACAAAGTATGTTGATATCAGTTGAAAACAAAACCAACAACAACTAGGAAAAACAAGTCAAGATTCTAGAATTGCTCGTTGGGACTTGCTTGAGAAACTCAAGCCAAAAAAACATTGTTTCTTGGCATGAGGCAAGGTGTAAAGGATGGCCTATCCATAGGTGCACATACCAAATGTCCCAAGAAATGGTTATTTTCATCAAATATGCACTGCAACACTCTACAAAAATATATTCCTCTAAATTTACAGTACTTGAAGTTGTTAGTCATGCAAAGATGCTGTTTGGAGCTGTGTAACCATGGTAACGAGGCAAGCTTACCATTTAAAGGAAACTGTTTGATTTCTCTCTTTATTGATTATAAATTGATTATAATTTATGGGTTATTTTTCCCAAGTTTACTTTTCATTTGTGTGTAAAATTTATTCAGAAAACTTTGTTGACACATTGAGTGATTCCCTTTATTTTTACAGATGATGAGGCATGCCTGGGGAGGCTATGAGAAGTATGCATGGGGAGCTAATGAACTCAAGCCTATATCACATCTAGGCCATTCTGCCAGCATCTTTGGTAGGACGTCACTAGGAGCAACCATTGTAGATGGCATAGATACATTATACCTAATGGGACTTACAGAGGAATATCATAAAGCTAGGGATTGGATAGCACATAACTTCAAATTTACAGCAGCAGTAAGTATATACATGTATGGAAAAGAACCCACAGATATGTAGATGATGTGCTTTCATCAGTGACATTAATATTTGAGGGGAGCAAGCTCAACTGAGCTACACTAGCTGTTCCCATCAAATGCTTTATTATGTGTACTACAAATTAATTGGGCACCTTGCATGATGGTCTAGTATGCCAAACATTTGTACATCATGTATCTCCAGGTGAATCTCTGGTCCTTAAATGTTCCCTCAAGAACTTCAATATATAGAGCTTCCAGAGCTCTTGCAAATTTCAAGCGTAATTCCTGAAAATTTGTTAAATTTGTGACCCTGCCCCTTTTGAGCCAAGTTTGGCGAAAACAGTTAATCAAAACCCAATATAATTGGGGATGATGTGATGCAGGTATCCTTACCTTTCTGCCGAATACGGAATTGGACTCATGTTATGATCAAAACAAGATCGGCATGACATGGAGCGGGACCTGGTAGATTGCAGGTGCTGTGGTAAAGATTATAAGAGATGGGCACTCCTACATGTGCAAATACAGGCTCTCCCCTTTACCTTAACCCTTTTAGACCTGATAAATTGTGTTCTTTCTAGAAGGATCATAGATCTAGATGGAACTTGGGATTATTGTCAGTACATTTGCAGCTCAACCCCTGTTACTTTAAGAGATAAAAATATGTTAAAAACAAAATTTTCGCTACCAAACATTTGGTCATTAAAATGACGAGTAACTCCAAACAAAACAACTTCAACACCGAGTTGAGACCAAATAAAATTTCGTGCTAGATTGCACATGTTATTGAATTACCATTAATGTATACATTGCACCAAATGTTTGTTACCCGTTCATACTTTGAATTTGATGGCAAATATTTGGTGACGTCACAACCAAATGTTTGGTAGGGAAAATTTTGTTAGGAGGCCGACTATGTTTGGCCCTTACTGTTCTATCAGATGTGTTTGGTTTTATGAGGCTTTAATGAATCTCCATTGATTATTTTGAAATACAATTAAATGCAAGCATGTGCTTCCCAAGTTGTTACCTTAAACTTAGCAAAACACTAAAATATATTAGAGATTGAAGTAAATGGTTGATAGTTTTAATTATGCCCTGAATATATTGCATGACATTGCTAGCATAATAATGAAGTTAACAAATCACTAACTCAATGTGAAGCCAAATCGGAGATTGCAAATCTGACTCAAATGTGAAGAAAGAGAGCAGATAGAGTACACCTTGGATTGGGTATATCCTACAGTAATAAGAACACTGTCACATCTGATTACAGGTGCATAGGTAGAAACACATGCACTTAGTGGATCAAATTGTTTACTTTTAAAGTTGAAATTGATTTCAGAATCAAACATTGATGAGAATATACCAGTTGCATTATTTCAATCTATAAATCTGGACATTGCAGCTGCGATTCTTGTATCTTGTATTTCACACATCAACATTTGTAATATAACATTTACCCATGTGAAAAATTGTGTGTTGAAAAAACATTCAGAGTAAACGTAAAAATGAGAATTTCTATGCATTGTAAGAGATTTGATCAGTGCTATCGGTTTGAAACCTCCTGAGTTTTACTGTCTACATTGGCAGTGTGGAGCTGCATAATATGCATTGATTTCTGACATGATTCTCATTGGTTCTTTAGATTTGATGTGGGAAATTGACTGAAATGTAACAAGTACTCAGCTGAAATACCTGTAAATGTGTGTGATTGCAATGATGTGGGAAGGGGATACATTGAGTAATGAGTGTTCCTTAGTTTGGTAGTATGGTAAACATATGTTCAGTCAAATAGTGCATCTGGGCTATAGGGAATAATGATAAAAATTTGTGTATCTAAAATGCCTTTTTTCAGGAATTTGCTTTTAAAATTGTTCAATGTTGGCGGCCTACACAATAATGATATTTGTTGGTTTGTTGGAAAGATTACTTTTGGCTATGTTTCATCAGCATAGCTATGAGATCTGAAAGTTTGATCCTTTTTGCTATAAATACTGGTGCAAATTAGGCTAATTTTGCCAGATTTATCATTGCCTTCATCCCCCTGAAAAAAAAAATAAAAAGATTAAGAAAGAAAGAACCTGGTTAACAACCCTCAAAATACCATATATCATATGCATCTTCATTGGGGCTATTTTAATTTTAGAATCTACAACAAATTGATGAAATTGTATGATCTGATCATTCATTGAATAAAAAAGCAATGCTTTCTAGAAAGCTTGATGAGTTATCGGAATTGCTCAGACTCTTTGAAGGAATCCTTCAGTTGGTAAATGGAATTTGGTAACATTTATGTACGCAGTGGCGTAGCTAGAGGGGGGGCTGGGGGGGCCGTGGCCCCCCCATTAATGACCTGTCCGTCGGTTAAAATAAGCGCCCGTCGGTAAAGTTGAGCTGCGGCCGGTCGGCGATACAGCACTCAATACAATTCTGTCGGTTCATCTTCATATTGTGGCCCCCCCAGTTTCGAAAACCTGGCTACGCCACTGTATGTACGTACAGCTCCTAAATTTTTTGTACACCATAAAATAAAACTATTTTTAAAACAAATATGGATGGACAGAATTACAAATGCCATTTGTTATTTAGGATAAGTAATATAGATAAAATGGAACCTAATACATAAATATGATCAGTAGATTTTTTGCTTACACATACAAATTTATCCAGTTTATAGGTTGAAAATCTGCCCCATACTACCCCTTTTTGAAAAATGCATCTCTCCAGGCAGACCGCACAACACTAAATCACTCCACGAATGGTGTAGGGGTAGAAAGTCCCGGTAAAAAAGATAGGTCCACACGGATTATTTTGCAATGATAGTAGAACTGGTTACAAGTGACATGGTTTTGTGTTTATGAATATAAATGACTAGAATCTTGTGATCACTATAGCATCCAAAACAACTGGCATCCATATTTATTTTGGATTTAGCAGCGTAAGTTCCGGTACATGTTCTAAAGTGGTTAGGGGTCGTTTTGACTGGGTGGAAAAAGCGAGGGCGCTGTTTATGAGCTCCTAGCGGAACTTTTTATCTGAAAATGTTTTTTCAATTGAAGATTATTTGAAAGATAAAATTGAGGGCTACAACTTGATATGAACTGAAACTTCAAAATATTGTCACGCCAGTATGAAAAAGCTCAGACAATATAGGCTAAAACATTGGTTTCAATGGGAAAGTTATTTAGTGGTGTGCGCCCTGGCAATTTATTGCATACAATTTAGTCTTTCAGAAACCTCACAAAGTGAAATGCGACTCATCACATCGAAAGATGGCACTTGTCAGAACCTACATGTTTCTCCTTTAACCCTAACCCTCAATTGAAAGGTGCTCCGTTTTCTAGCCTAAGTCCAACTACATCACAGGAGAAAAAAAACATGTTTTCACCTGGATTTAGGCTACCGGGATTCGAACTCATGACCTCTGACTTCCCATACGAGGCACATCACTAGCAGGCCACCACGGGGCTGCTGCCCGGGCAGCGATTTTGTCCCCGTATGCAGCCCGCGTCTATGACGTATTTGGACTTAGGCACATTTTGGTGATTTCGATAGTAATCCAGCGATCGACCATCGTCCAAGTTTCTTTATGTCTATGGCGACCGAAGCTAAATGATTCGCGGCAGCTTCTGTTTTTTTTTTTTTATTGGTACCCGGTGTTTTGAGTACCAGCGAACCATGTATGCACGCTTTACATGCTAGGAAGGTCATAACAAAATGGCGATCTCATGAACAAAACACTGCAAAATACGGAGACAATATGCAAAATAAATCTACTGAATCATTGCGATTTTTAGTAATTTTACTCTAAATTCAAGCGAGATTTATTTATTTATAACTTTTTTGTTTCGTGTTTTCGTCTACCGCATACCTGTTGAGTGACGGTGGCGGTGACTTCACACACGTAAGTTGGGCGATCAAAATTTTAGAACATAAAAAAATAAAGGATCCCGCATATACCGCATAGCTATTTTTCTAAAAAAGATAAAAAATTGCATAGCGCAGAGCGTTTTTGTAAATGGTTTCTGAGACAAACCTTTTTTTTTCTTTGGCCTAAATAGAAGGTTCCACTTCAATTTTAATTTTTTTGTTCTTTTACGTATCGGTACCTCCATATCGGTACCTCGGCTCCCCCAAGCTCATTTTCAATAAAAATATGCATAATTTAAGAGTGCAACATGCTATCATAAAAATTTTGGTATCATTGTAAAGAGCTCATCAAAAGCTTCAATTTGATAGGTATTTTACCTAGGTAGGTAGGTGCCTTCAATTAAAAAAATATATAATAATGTGCAAAATATTGCATAAATGCACCGGCTCCCCCATTTCAGGTCCCCAGCTCAAAACATATGGCCATATGCTGATGTTTTCCATCATGTCAAATTTATCCTAATTATTTATTTTGTTCACTTTGTATTATTCCTTTTCCTTTTACTTTCTTCAAGTTTTTTTTTGTTGATTGATTGATTCTACATGTATACAGTAGGCATGGTTAATTTTCTGTCACTAGTTGTGTTCACATTTAGAATTCACTCGGGTTATCTTGTTTACAACATTCCACAAAAATTTCAGTTAACGGGTTGCTGTTCTCACTTACGTTTTATCACGACTAGTAACACGACTAGGGCCGAGAGATTTTGCAACCCGTGTTAACTTTAAAAAGTTGCAGTGGCATTACGCTGTCATTTGATAAAAACTACATAGGTATTGCACTGTTTTGATACAAAGATTGTATTCAAGTAAGCATACGTTAAGCTTTAAACTGACTACCAGTATGATTTCATCATTACAAAATGGTTATAAAATTAATTAAACACATTACTTTTTTTATATCAACAACTGGCTGCATGTTGACTGGCATTAATATACATGTGGCAATAATCATAATAATATGCAATCGTGACCATGCTGATGCTTCTATTACTCTATTAGATGCACCAGGAATTTGATGAAACTGTAAAACTTCCTAAAAAATCTTACATAGGTCACCCTTAACACGAATGCTAACCCGAATAGTTGTTCTCACTGCAAGGCCGTGTTAACTTAACCCGGGTGATCTCGATTTACCCCTGACTTTTTCCAGGGGTAACAGTCGTGATAACATTAACAGTCATGATAAACTAACACTGTTGTTGTTCTCACTTATGTTTTATTACGACTGCTAACACGACTAGCGCTATCACGACCATGCTCTGGGTCTGAACAAGCCTACTATAAAATGGACCAAAATTAGAACTGGTATTGTGTTTGTTAAGTTGTGTACATGAATATATTGTAGACGCTTTATAGAATTAATCAGCCCATTAACACCACATTTATACACTGAACATGATATATCTTTTGTACAATTTCACTACTTGCACATTTTGCGTGAAGCAAACTGGTATTTCCTGTGCAATGTCTACGTGTCCAATGACCTGATTTGTGCATCTTGCATGTGTGTGAGTCACTAAACTTACAAACCAGTTCACAGTATGTACAGAACTCAGGAAATGTGCAATAGTCAAGTCATTGCACTCAGATCCAAATTTAGACATGAATCTGAAGAAATAAATTACTTTTTCATAAAAATGTTAGGTGGGTTTTGAAAATTTGATCTGCAAATGAAATGCTATATGAACAATTTCATTGGTATTCTTTTGCAAGAATTTGCTTTCTATTTAAGTCATTAGCTGGTATGCACAGCTAAATATCTCCCCCTCTCTCTTTCTCTCTCTCTCTCTCTCTCTCTCGTTTGTTTAATGAACACGGCATGGGTTTCACTTTGAGTTGCTTGATTTTTGTGTGAATTGCAGTCACTGCATTAATAACCTCCTACATATAGATACTTACATACAGGTAAATTATCCATCATGGTTTTTGAAAATCATGAATACTTAAATATTTTATTAAAGCAATACTATAAAGTGTTAAGCACCCCCTGTCACCTAATTACTTTTATTTCTTTAGCTCATCAGGTTTGTTTTGGTAGATTTAAATACCCTCAAAACTATTTTATGCTTACTTTTTCCTGTAGGCCCTATGTCCATTTGTTGAATTAAATCTGGGATTCCGAATTTAATTCCATGTGTATTAGTATAGGAAAGCACACATGCACTTATATCCGTTTTTCTGTAGTTCTTGCAGATACCTAGTCATAACAAATTGTGCTTGTTTCGTTCAACAAATGTTCACTGCACACT
>JXSR01S011525.1:111052-122740 GCA_000969725.1 Ophiothrix spiculata
GTATACATCAGATATGCTACAATGAGCAACATGTAGGAGTCGACAACTGGACCCTTTTGCCGCGGCGGTACACATATTCTTGTTTTGTAGGGTGTACTACATATTTTAAGGGGGGCCCCGCAAAAATTTTGATTTATCACTCCCCCCTACTACAATGTCCTCCGCCGTGAGGTTTGTGATGTTTTTAAGAGTCTTGTCTCTTTCGAACAATTTCCAAAGCCTTTGGAATGGGAACATTTGTGAAGAGGGACACTACGTCATGCGACACAAACATTTCGTCCTCTTCGATGAGTAACTGTGTTACTTCCTCCGCGAGATCTTTCGAATTGTGGACATGATGGATGGTGTTACCCACGAGCGGAGATAAAATGTCAGATAGGGCTCTCTACGTAGCGTACCCAATAGAGCCTCTGTAGTCAACTATGGGTCTCAAAGGCACATTTTGCTTGTGGATCTTTGGCGTAGCGTATACACGCGGCACATCTTCCGTGGTAGGGTAAAGGTCTTTGTATTGTTTTTCCGTAATTTTACTGTCCTTTTTGAGTTTTGAGAGCATACCAGTAAGCTTGCACTTATACTTGGGTGTAGGGTCAGACTCAAGCTTTTCATAAATTTTTTCATCATTTAGCATAGATTGTAACTTCTGTTCAACTCTGCTGTTCATAATCGTCTTTGTCCATGATAACAACCGCTCGACCTTTGTCGGCTCCCATAACAAGAATATCTTTGTTTTCAGCCAATTCTTTCAGCGCTTTACTTTGATCTTTGGTTATGTTTGATTTTGGTAATTTAGCCGATGTCAACGCTCCCGTGACTTTAGCTCGTACTGTGTCACGTTCCGAGTTCGGTAAGCTCCATAACGCCTTTTCCGTGGCAACAATAAAATCATCAACCGGAATAGAGGGCGCGATGGGGCAAAAGTTTAAACCAAGTTTCGAACCAGCTGATTCAGATGACGTCATCTGCCGATGACGTCACAAAACGGCATCCGACTGGATCAGCTAGTATCACCACCAACCACTGATGAAGACAGAAGCATGTCTGTCAAAACCGTCTGGAAAACATGAGTTTTCTTTCTGGAATTTTCCAATGAAAATTTTAATCAAATCCATTCTCATGCCTGTCTCCCTCAATACCTCCATTGTATCACTCACTAAGACCAAGTCATCAGCATACAGCATTTCGTACATCAAACCTTCTTTAGCGCTCTCCATGACCACATCAATAACAATTGCAAATATCAGCGGCGACAGAACAGAACCTTGATGCACCCCACCTTCACCTCAAACTCCTCCAATAAAGCAGACCCCACTCTAATGGAGCTCGTGTGGTGACTGCTCTAGTGGAACAGAGCAGGACTGCGAATCGGTAGGTCGTGAGTTCGAGCCCCGCTACGGCCAACGGGTTATGTCCTTGGGCAAGACATTTAATCCTAATTGCTTCGTCGACCCAAGCGTTATCATGGGTAGTTACTAGGAATATTATATACTCAATAGGCGCCGTGATTGTAAAGCAGCCGCGATAGTTGGTTATATTCTATTGGTAACGGAATATATGTAAAGCGCTTTGATCAATTCTGGAAAAAGCGCTATATAAGCACCGACATTTTTTTAATTTTATTTAATTCTTGTCTTTGCTCCTTCATACAGACTCATCACCGCTCTAACCAAAACTTCTGGTATGCCTCTCTTCCTCATTGCCCACTCCATCACCTTCCTCGGAACTCTATGAAATGCCTTCTCCAAATCCACAAAACACAAGTATAACTTCCTCCCTTTAGCTCGAAATTCCTCTTGCAAGCTCCTCAAAATAAACACTGCATCTATCGTTCCCTTTTCTGGCATAAACCCAAACTGCATCTCATCCACATCCACTATCCTCTGAATTCTATCCTCTATAACCCTCTCCACACTTATCATTGCATGCTCCAACAGCTTCACTCTCCTATATGCACCAAATCGAGCTTCTACGCAGTCCGTGCGTACTCATAATTCAGAATTTAAATCAACTGACAAGGCTGACACATGATGATCGTTATGACTGGCCAATATTCCCCAGTGACTCGTTTTGTGTAATCGTTAACACCATGTTATACCATGCTTTAAATTAAGTATTTCTTTTTAATGGTAATCAAATATCGGTCCATATCTTGTACAATTTGAACTTGCCGCATCATGATGTCATTATAACTGTTAAACAAATCACAAACAATCTGTTCATGCCAAAATTTCATTTTAGAATATTAAAAAAAAAAACACACAAATTCCAGCCGATCAGAGACTTGAACCATGGACTTTCGTGCTCGGCAAGTGCTCTAACCTCTGGGCTACTGGGCCTCTTATATAAACCAGGAGTTTTAATACATGGATACCCTGGTCACATATAACCTTGCAGCAAAGTGACAATGTGTTAATGGCATCATACCGGGTAGAATTCAGCGAATAGCGATCGTGCGAGGAGACGAGGTGGTGTCTGTGAGCCGCAGAGCTGCTGAAAGCATGCCGCAAGAATTTAATTCTGATTTCAAACCTTGCGGCCTGTATACGATGTCTTCAGTTCCAATAACAACCGGTGGCGGACCTGCCAGTGACTGACTGGGCATCGCAATCAATCACCGGTGTCATACCAATGTCATACCGGCGTTGCCACATGTGACCATAGCCTCTCTTGTGGTAGGATGGTCAAGGTATACCAGAGTAAATTTCAAGGGTTATGAAGTGCACTGTTTCAAGTTGATTGTTATCTTGTCAACCCTGGTACTAATTTCAAAAGTTAAATTGTAAAACAACCCTAAACCTGTTCAAAAAAAAAGGGAGAGGGGGAGGGGCAGATTTTAGAATAAGTAATTCTAGAAAATGTGTATGGCCACAGTCAATATGAGAATTTGTAATGCAACCAGTAACAGCATTCCCGAATTTGCTCAAAATGCAAACTTTTACTTTCCAAACAAATTTTTGGCATTCTCAAAAAATGCTGTTTTGAGAAAAACAGTGTTTAATTTATGCCAGATAAATGATTTGGTGGATAAGTAAATACATGTTACTTTTTTTTTCCAATTTCTGTGAATTGAGTTATCTTTTTAACTTTATTTCCAAAGCTTAACTAGGTTTTTCATGTTCAGTATCTAATATTTATTAGCTGTTTAAAGGGACTGGCCTAGATTCTTACTACTTTTTTACCTACATATTTTTTACATGAATCGATAGAACATGTTTATAGTAATATAACCTAACAGTAGTTTCCATGATTTTGAGGAATATTGGAGAAAACTGCAATTCTTTACCAACTTTATTTTTTTCCTCCGGAGGCAAAAAATCTTATAAATATCTTGTTTCTACACCTGTGATGGTCAAACAAATTATTTTTGAAATTGTTTCTCTTATAATATGCATTAAATTACCTCCAGGAGCTTTGTTTGATTTCAGTTTTTCAGTTTCAGTTTTGATCTTTTATCTGAGAAATTCATCTGAGGTACAAATTTAGGATTTAGAAAACACTGGATAGTCATAATTCTCTGTCAATTTGAGCCATTTCTGTGTTAATTTTTGTTTGTGCTTTTTTGGATTTTACGACACTTTTAGACTTTATTTAGAGTATTCCTAATAGGTTCTCTTAAAAGTCGTTAAATTTATATGCCGCTTTTTAATTTTCAGTCAAATCTTATTCAGATAAACCGACATATGCACTATTATGATGATATTGAATTCATGTTATATTCAGATAAATTGGTATATAACCATGGGAGATATGCTGCTTTATTTGAATTTTACTTGTAAGGCTGCGATCACATGGAAGTATACGGTATTCGCGGTACATTATTCCATGGCTAATCTATATAGTTTTTTTGAATAGTGCCCTCTCATGTGACCTAATAGCATCAAATTAACGTGTTCGATTGAATGTATACAAGCGTGCTCAAGTGAAATCGCGTACCGTATACCCGGATAGTATAGTTCTATGTGATTGCAGCCTAAAAGGCCCTTTTCTTTGTTGGTTTACAAAATTCTGAATTTTGAAATTTGTGGTTTTTAGTTTATTTGATTTGTCAAAAACTGAGAAATGCCAGTTTGCTAGAATGCAGACGAAAGTAAATATATTGACTTTTGTCTCTCACATTTTGTTTAAAGTATCGTAAACTAAATCCATTGCCAACTCTGTTTACATTTTATGAAATGTCTTTTGTAGACATGTAGGCCCGTATTCCAGAAAGATGTTTAGCTAAACCATTGTTTAACTGAGCATCAACTGTCCAGGAATGATACGCATCATTGCAGCTTACAAACAAAACAGTTCAATGAGTCGTGCTGTTGACGAGAAACAAAACCTTGATTTAGCTAAACACCTTTCTGGAATACGGGCCGTAATCTTTATGGGTGCACTATCATAATTACCGCTCCTTATTATTTTACATGTAAATAATGGGGTCACAAAATGGCTTGTATACTGTAAAACAAGAAATATTTGCGGAAATGAAAATTTTGCGAATTTCAGAATCTGGTTTTTTTGGCGGCATTTTAATTTCGCTAATTGCATCAGCATGCCATTGAAATCATTGTACATTATTAATATTAACGGCAAATTAATTTTTCGATTTTGGGGTATTAGCGAAATTAGCGAAATTAAATTGCTAGCAAATATTTCTTGTTTTACAGTATCTGTTATTAAAGATTCAATCATTCCAGAATAAACTTTAGTTTGTAGCTCTTGGAGAAACCTTTCAAAAATCATCAGGTAAACAATATGTTGACCAGCTTGTTTTCGCAATAAATTTGTCGCTATTTTGTATTGCTTTTGTCGGCCTGTCATAAAATGCCTGGTTTGATCAAGTATTTCTAGAAACATTCCGATTTGTTTTCCAATTTATAATTTCATTGTAGAATGTCCTGTAGTGCTGATTTTTTCTACTCACTAGAGAATATTTTCTTCCCAAATAATTAGCATAAGATAAAAAACAAACATAGTCCCATATTAATTTTATATATCCATTATTCCACCATCTTAGTTTAAAAACCTGGCAAATTTGCCTATAGCATCACTACGTGCAATGATATACAATAGTGCAACCTATTATGAATTGTAAACATTTGAGCTTGAAATAAAGAAAGTGAAGTTTTTTCCTAAGTTATTCTTCATCAATGCTGGACAGGTTATGGAAGACTCATAAAACAGTTCTTAAATTTTTGGTTTTAGAATTTGTGGCTGCAGTGTTTTGAAAGCTGCTGAAGATTAAAAAAGCAAACCAAGATATTTTGACAAAGCAGTCAAAAGAACAACTCCATTACTACTACCAATAGGGAGTTGTAGATCTAATTACAGGTCGATTTCACTACTCATCCTTAATTGCTTGTTTCATTTTAATCCAATCTTTCAATTTAGGTGACTCAGATTGCATGGGGGAAGACTGGTGTCTAGCAGTATGTATAATGTAGAGGTTCAAAATCAAATGAGTCAATTTGGATTTCATTATTGATGTAAGAATGCTGAGTGATTTCTTTGTCAATGGTTTGCTTGCATAGAAATCAAACTTAATTATAGTGTATGTATAGAATACCAAATGTTAGGAATCCACAGTTATTTAAGGCGCATCCATACCATCGGACATAAGTCCGATTGGAACCGGTAATAAATATACCAGAAGTAAGATTGGATGTTAGTTGTCGTCTGTACTGTGATCAGACGTATGTTAATCGGACGTAAATCGGACTTACATCCGATGATTTATTCCTGCTAAAGCGCTGGAGTAACTGCAGTAATTTCCAACATTGAAGTTGCATCTGATACATGTAAAGAACTACCGAGTGTAAGTATCGGATGTAAGTGACGTACCTTTGGTATAAGAAGGTGCACTTTGGAAAGTCACTTGCTTATCAGAGTGCAACCTGACGATTACCGTGTTTATTATACTAGAGATATGCCTTAAAATAATGTCTCTGTATATAAAACTGTTACAATAGATACTTCATTTACCCATTACTTGGCAGGAGAACATTGATATTTCACACCGCTGACCTACACACACGTTGATGCATAGCTCATATTCAAGCAGGCATGACTTTAAGTGGGCTTGATAGTTTTGTTTTGATACTGAAATCAACTGTTTCTAGATACTTTTTCAGATGTTTTTCTGAGTTCCGCGCAATATGATAGACCATTTTTATTTAAGAATATGTTTTCAGGAAGATGATTTTGTCCATGCACACCCACCTGTTTGTAGACAAAAATTCTGATTTGTGGTTGCAGAGTTATTGATTTTTCAAAAGTTTGCCAATTTTTTTGGAAGTGAAGAAAAGAGAATTTCAGTTGTCTACAAGTTATGTGGACATCCATGCACACTCAAGAATTTTTTTAAATATACCTGTTAAATCACATGTAATTAAACAACAAGCGGCAAAAATAATGATTGTTTGGGTGTAATTTCTGTGCCTGTTCTTCTGCCTAAAGTAATTTTGATCTACTCTTTATCATGCGGAACTAATCATCTTTAAATATCCCACGCATGTGTGGGCGCAAAAAGCTGCAAAATAACTCCTGTTGTGTGTGTAATATCCATTCAGACAATTAAAATATTGACCAAATTACTCTGTGTATTGACTAGAGGTGTAACTGGATTGGTGCCGTGACCTTGCTTGGCGAAAATAAAGAAACTAAAAGATTTATCCCCTAGATCCTGCGTTCTCCAAAATTAGTTAAATTAGCGATACAAACACCTTCATAACTTTGCAACGGAAGGTCGGATTTGAACAATTCAAACGAGTTTGGATTCTTTAGATCACCTGCTTTCATTTAAAATTCATTTGAAGCAACTGATTCATAATTTAAAAATCACCTGAAGTGTCTAGTTATATACAAACCATTCCATCAAAGGCATTTAAACATAATGCAATTAGCAAAGTTCATTTTATGTCAATAGATAATCAGAGAGAAAGGTTAGTTCAGCATCTGTTTGATTCCCAAATCTATGATTTTGTTGTGTATACCTAAACACAGACCAATACTTTAATTCAGAACTGGTATGACAATTCATGATTGTAGAATTTATTGATGAAATTGTAATATTCACTTCAGGGATTTACTCCGGGGGATGATTTCACTAACATTTAGCGATGGTCGCTAGCCCCGTTTTGATCGCTATCAATTTAGCAATCATTTATGGAGTTAGCGATCAAAACGGGGTTAGCGACCATCGCTAAATGTTAGTGAAATCGGTCCCAGATGATGTAGCAATCAGATATAAACAACAACAAACTATCGGAAGTAAATTCATGAATCTACCATGTGAGAACATGAACCAGTAGTAGCGGTAATCATTAATCTGATTACAAATAAGCAGTTGTAAATCAAAGGTGTGAACACAACTTGAGTTGTTAACAATCTGTTCAAGCCAGTGTTGTAGTCCTGGACACCCTGGTCACACAACCACCAGTCACAGACTGGCGTCTGCAAAGCCGCAATGCCGGCATGACATCGGTGAATGCTTGCGAGCTCTTGCAAATTGCAATACCCGGTCGGTCACCGAGCGGACTCTAGTGTTTATTAGACCAAAACTGAAGGTTTTACCTCAGAATTCTTGCAGCATGCTTCCGGCGTCTCTACGGCTTACGGACACCGCATGGACACCGGTTGGTGTTTGGTTCGGACACCGGCTGAAATCTGGTATGATGCCGTAAACACATTGTACCCTTGCTGGAAGGTTATATACCAGGGTATCCGGCCAAGCCTTGCACCGGCTGAAATCTACCTTGTATGATGCCGTAAACACACCGTAACCTCGCTGCAAGGTTATGTACCAGGGTATCCGACGAAGCCTCGGCTTCGGGGACTCCCTAAGGGCATTTTATTTAATCCTTGGTCCTCAGACATGAAGTCTTTGACATTAGTCTTGGCCTCACACTTCAAAGTCCTCAGTCCTGGATACTGGAAGTCAGTGTTACTTTGGCCCACTTTTTTGTTGCTTGATTTTTTCAATGTAATTAAAGGTGCTATTTCTTGAGTTTGTTATATGTTATAATATTTGCACTCAACTTGGGCTGTCACATAATTTTTTCCCTTGAAGAAAAAAATATGTGAACGTGATCTTTTTCTTTTAAATGTTGGGTGGGCAAAGCATAATGGGGCTACTTTGGCCCACATGTTTAAATCAAGTGTAAACCTACTGTAATGATAGGGTATTGCAAATTACTATATCTCATAAATATTTATTAGGCAACCATGAAATATAATTCGACAGTTCAACCTAATGCATGTCGGAAAGTACACACTAGCATTCAACACCTCAGATCAGTCATTTTCAGCAAGTCCCTCCTCCATACCATGCATGTTGTATTTGTATAATAACTCTCAACTAGGATTCGTTTGGCCCATTTAAATATTTTTTTAAAATAATTGAATTGAAAGTTAAATGTTAACAGCCTTGGGACCTTAAATGAAAGCTAGTTCAATTAGAATATTTTTTCGTAATATTACTTAATTAAAGATACATGTTTGACTTATTATACTATTATATTGTAATTTTCAAAAAAAAATATATAAGGCAATTATTATACTATTATATTGCCCTTGCAGTTTCCTAATTCAGCAAAATATATACACTGTATGAACCCCACACTTTAGAAAGGGTGGGTCTACAAGATGCCAAAAATTGTCAAAAGGGTGGATTCATAGAATTTTTAGTATAAAGGGTGCCTTGATAAAAATGGTGGGTTGAAATATAACGGGTGTGGTTGCTTAGCATTGGACAGAAAATTTAAGTAATGCTGAGAAGCTCTGAGAATCAGAATAAGCATAATTATTCAATAGAGGTAAGATGATGTTGCAGTGGTCGACATAGAAAATAAAACTTACATGCCCTAATGAGATAATTCATCAAAAATGTGCTGAAAACACATACAAAATGCACTTGCAAAATACACATGCACTGAGTAAATACTACATGCATTTCCATATGTATGTTAAAACCCTTATTTCGAACACTGATGGTGTCGTCATTTATGTATTCTACATTGCTGAGCTAGGTTTGATCAATGAACCAAAGTGGGATGAATTTAGTACCCTCGGCAGAATGAAAAGTTTGTGAAATTTCTAAAGAGAATTTTCAGTATAAAGGTTGTTTTCTTAAAAAGGTTGGGGTAAAAATAAAAAGGTTGGGATTCAAACCCCACTGCATACAGTGATATATGTGACCTGGCACATTGAAAGGTGCAATATTTTGCCATTTGACAAAGTGGATATATTTGTAATACTTACAAGAGAATAATCTAGGTTTTTAAATGGCATTGTTTTTGATGCCTAATTTGCAGTTATGATAAAAAAAGACATCAAATGTCTTATTTTCTTTTCAATTAGCCTCTATCTCCCAATCTTTCTTGTACCTTTTCGATATGGTGGGTCACATGTTCATTTACATAGGGGAGTAATACAACATGATTTGAGGGACCACATGGGACAGTATCGCAAAATACTGTTCCCAAGGTTTTATCTGGACTTCCTCCTGAGGGAAATCTTAATCATCCAACACCGAGGGACAGTCATTTTGTAATACTTCACCGACACAAACCATGTTGTAAAGACTCCAAAAAAAGTATCGCCTCACCTCGAAAAAATGGCTTGTGCGCCAATACAGTACTCGCAAACGTAATTTTAAAAATTTGTGTACAAGCGCTGAAATTTCAGCTTTCATTTGACTTCTTATTTTTGACAATTGACTGAGAAACATTGAAGTTATGAACTTTTAAAACCCTCGAGGTCGATTTTTAAAAGTTGCTAATTTCATTTTTCACACTGTACAAACCAGTAATGCAAGAGTAAGGATGATAATGAGGTGAGTTTAGTCAATGGAACACGCGGTCATTTGTATCTAAGGCATTATCCATCAACAATGATCAAGATATGGATTTTTTTCATTAATTTGTCATTAATTCATTGTTATAAATAATGAAAAAACAAGAGAAACGACATTCAATTGGTAGTCATTACTGGCATTAAAGACATGGCGCAGGTACCAGACCACATAGAGGACGAATAACGGTGTGCGATCTTTTTAAAGGCTAGTAATGCCTACCAGTTGAATCTGAAGTTTTGTTTCTCATCATTAATAAGATGAAAACAATATATATAATCTTGATGGATGATGGTTAGAAATAGGATGTCAAATGAAAGCTGAAATTCCAGCGCTTGTTCACAATATCTTCAAATTACGTTTGCGAGTACTGTATTGGCGCACAAGCCATTTTTTCGAGGCGAGGAGTTTTTTTTGGAGTCTTTATTTGTTTTACTACATCTCAAAAAAGTCAAAATATAACCTGGAAATAAAGTCAACAAATGCAGTACTTATTCTTGAGCCATACGGTAGCACTATACGGAAGTTTTTACTGCTTTTCCCGTGTATGTGTAAAATACACATATCGTATGTGTAAAATCCTCATATTGATCCTACCAAGACAATTGGTCTGACCTTTCAATTGTTCATTCTTGGTTTTGTGATTTTAGATAATGAAAGGTTGGACCTGTATAATGTAGATTCCACATTATCAGATATATAACTTGTTGTTCAGTAGTAGCTAGCACCAGTCATAACAGTGCAGGCTGATCTCAATCAAGTAAGGAATCTCTTTGAATAAAAAAATGGCATTATTTCCGTAAGGCTGAGGTATACCTCAAAGAGACTGAGGTAGACCTTCTCCTTTTCCTTGAGTTACACTTGAGTCCTCCTCACTGGAGTTTGAGGAGGTGGAATGAGATGAATATTCAATTCCCAAAATCCAAAAAAATTGGGAGAAAAAAATGAAAAATTATTACAAAGAAAATGTAACCAAAATTGTTAAATTTTGGCCCCAAAACGGTTGATTTACATGATTTTGGCAAAATTAAAAACAACTCAATTCTCCCAAAGCGCAAATTTAGGGTCAGTCAGGCCTGTAAAACGTTTTGTTGTTGTTGCCTAAGTATGCCTGACCATAAGTTTGTGTATTTAATGCGTTAAACCATCTAATTAATCTTGCAAATACATGCCATGTACATGTAGTATGTCTGTTGACTCACAACCAACAAGGTGAGAGGACTTTTTGCTAATATTTTATGCTCCAGACTCATGACTGCTAAATCTTTTATTCATCTTTTTGAAGGAATTTCTAGTCATTCAAATGTAAACCACATGTGTTAGTAGCTTAAATATCACTGAAATATTTATATGTGGAAATTGGATTGTTTTTGTAAATTAGGAGGAGGAATATTCAGGCCTGGGAATATTCACTTCCAGCTCTAGTGAGACATTGATGTTTGATTGGGGGGGGGGGTACTTAGTGGAAAGGTGGGTGTACGGACTCGCGGCCAAGAACGGTTGCATTTCTAACCTCCCAGATTTACCAAAGGCCCCTCAAAAATTTGAAAAATGGTTTTCATAACGGTTGCATTTTCAAAAATGACCATTTTTTGACCAATTTATCCTTTGGTTTACCTATCTGTTAACAAATTGGTCTTTTAAAGTGCAATTTACATTGTAAAAATGTATTGAACGGTCTAGATAACGGTCGTTTAAGTCAAATTGGTTTACATATGGGAAGAGAAGAGATCAACGTCGGCCCATGAGCCTCTGCGCCCGATTGGAAAACCCATTTTGCTTTAATTTTTTTCATGAAACTCTTCCTAAATAGCCCATATATGTTGTTAAATAATATAATTTATCTAAATATA
>JXSR01S011526.1:44255-57337 GCA_000969725.1 Ophiothrix spiculata
CTAGTGTCACCGCTATTAAAGATTGTCACGATGCAAAAACATATTTAGAAATGTAGATAAGAACATGATCACACAATCAAAACACCGGAATCCCTTTTAAGGAAGTAAGGAGCTAGGGGGTCGTGTTATAGAAACAAGAAAAAAACCAACAACACACATTTGACCATTTGGCTAACTGTATTAAAGGACTACACAATGAAATTAAAACATCCATTGTACACGCACAGAGACACAAAATAAGTCTATTTGCTCACCAGACAAGGGCAACTAATGGAGACCTTTGTTTTTTAAATTTATCAATAAATTTAATTTTAATGATCTTTCGACATGCTCCGCACTCTTTTAGAGCTAACTTCTTTAATTAACCTCCCACACAGACTGCAATTTGATTACAGTCAGAAGCACGATTCATTCATCGAATCGTGACTTTCAAATATCAAAACCCATATATCCGGACGACTTCCATGATGTCAAGTATGTTTAAGGCACACTCTGCCCCACAAAGTAAAAATGCAGTATGTACATTTGTGAAGCATAGTATATACTTCCTTCAATCCAATCCCATGATAAAAAGCTGTATTTACACTTGTTTGATATAGTAGATACTGCCTTAAGTAAAGTTATGAAAGATAATATGTCGTCTGCTCATTTCAGCAGGATTTCTCCAAGAGAAAAGTAAGTAAGTTGCAATATATCTACACTACACATACTGTGTTTTTTCTTTTTTGGGCTGAGGCGAAGACACGACCTTTCTTGATAACACCCATTCTGCGACGCCAGATTGAAATTTCGCAGTGAAGCATTATAATTTTTTGAACGTGTGGGTGTGTATGTAGATATGTTTAACTGTAAAATTCTTCCGAGTCGTAAAATCACTCCAAATGATTGCAAGTATAAAAGTGACAAGGGAAATTGTCAAACTGCATCCGCAGTTTCCACTCTTTTCTTTGTCAGTACTACCCTTTAAGCGACACCAAACTGCTGAACACAGGTGCCTGTGATTTTGTAATTAAGCAACATAGCAACTAAATAGCATTAAAACTAATATTTTATTTATAAAATCGTGATTATTTGTAAAGCACGTTTAATTGCATTATTAGAGTAAAGCCATAGTTGCCAGTTTATGCAACATCATTTTATGTGTCTGTATCTTAATATACGGGGCCGAGGCGTATCATAATGTGAATACAAACGGTATAATGTTGCCACCCTTAAATTAACGAAAATAAGAAAGGTGATAAAATGTATACAGATAAACAAAATAAAGTGTGCTTTTTAAGAAGTACAAGACCCGTTTACATAAAATAAGACTGTGCCAGATAATTTTTGATTGTTATCTGTTTAACAGATCTTTTATTTACTGAATAGATGTTTGAATACAGTTGTGTAATTGATATTAATGTAAATCTTTGTGTGAGAAAAAAAAAAGGCATTGGCAATATTTTGAAAAGCAAAGAGAACTGTTGAAAACACACATTTAATTCTACAATAAAAAGTACAATATTCTAAATTTAAAGAAAGGAGAATATCCCATGTTTGGCATACGTGTTTTAAGATCATACGGTATCAAGAAAAGATCCAATATACCTATAGATTACTAACCTTTTCAAACCTGTTTAAGTTTGTGAGATAGCAATAACCTTATAGGAGCATGTTATGTTTGGTGAAATTCCAAATTAGAATATTTTAGAAGAATGGAATCTGTTAAATCCAACTAAATAAAATGTATTTATATGAAGTAATTCTTTATTAAAAGGACTAATTTATTAGAAAACAAGGAGGAATTTTACACTATTAGAGATATCTACTGATACTTGGTTCTTTAATATATATTAAATCTTAGATTTAAATATTGCAAAAACAATATTAGAAAGAGCTGAGAATGAGTATGTGAACAAAGTTCGTAATATTCTCCCATCTGTAAAGTATATTTTAATACTGTTGTTGTTTTGATGCTGCTGCTGCTGCAACTGATGATGATGATGATGATGAAAAGCTTTATTACTAAGTCCAAGAACATCACATAAAAGCTTTTACTATAATTTATCAATTGTTTTCCCTTCTTTACATTACTGTATAAATCTGTTCAGAGAACCAGTACAAAAGATACAACACGATGGTTTCTCAAAGACGTGACAAATCAGTTTTGTACGTGTCAAATACAATACATCAGACCCTGCTCGATATCTGTCATTAATTACATACGCTACGGGGAGGTTGTACATCCATCTGACTTGTCATTACTGCAAAATATAATAAACTCTAAGGAGTAAGAATTCGACACCAGTCAAGTCATACGTCATTCCACTTGGACTTGAAGAAAAGACAAACATACTCGGAATTACTATCATTAATTAATTTCATACAAATTGTTTTTAAATGAAATAAGAATTTGGTTGCTAGTAAGAAACATTTTGTAAATTTAAAAGTTTTAATTGTACATTGCCTACTATAGTAGGCCTATATGTTATGAAACACGATAAAATGGAAGTAAATTAAAATTTGAATATATAACATTTTACCTTTGCTTCATATTCTCAACATTCAAATTATCATATTATGAATATGTTATACTTTTCTTTTCATTTCTACAGATCTAGGATCAAATTAACTGTAATAGGGACAAAAATGTTCAATTAGCCGTTTACAAATCCCACCACGTTTTTGTTTTTCAATTATTAGCTACTTAAATTTTAGATACAGCTAAGAACAGAAAATACACGTGCAACTGTAATTAAAATATTAATTCATCAACCCACTCCATTCCACTGCTGTAGTTTATGCAAAATATTTTTGTTTTCTGATACTACGCTTTTGATGGATAATCAGGTGTCATCCAAAATGCGATGTAAGTAACTTTACACTTAACTGATTGCGATAATATGTAGGTAAAACTGCATTATTGACGCTTTCTTGATCTTATCTATCTAATACCGTGTCTGTGAACAGGGATTATTTTTTTCAAATTAGAAACAATCTTATAGTGTGAACTAAAGTTGATCTCAAGTCGTTCAACTTTTATATCGGCAACTTACTCCCCTAATATCGAACTGATAGTTATCTACAAAATGTAATCGCTTGCAGCAGATATGTCACACAAGTTGACAGTTCATGCCCTCCGTTATAATATGTAAAATTAAATAAAGCACATGAGCAATTATTTATTGAGGATGATTTTGAGAATTTTGTAGTTAAGATTATTTCATTTATCGTTGTACATTCATATTGAGACAAAAAGGTTTTAAAAGTTTTATTCATATTATTCTGTTTTTTAATTACCATAATATGGAATTGTTTTGATTTAACATTTGTTTTTTAATATCACAAATCTAATTTTAAATTCATTTTACATATTTTGTACTTTTTGCAAGTGATAATGCTCTAATACTAATCGTATTAAACGTCAAATACTGTATCATTTTATTTAATGCCGGATGCTCGGTAAAATATTCATACTTATATTATTATATTCCCAAAAGAGTTCAGAGATAAAGAATAAAAGCTTAGATTTTACTTCTTAAACTTCATTTAAATAGATTTGTTGTATTCATTTACTGTGACCTATGTAAATGGATACGCTTTGGTCTACTCTACACATTTGATTCACCTCCTCGGGTTTTTTTACCCTTCTTACACCTTTTAATATTGATACTGGAATACGTGGTAGATAATATCAACAAAACATACAAGAATGCAAGCTTATAATTGAAGTGTAAAAATAGCGCAATCTAAATCAATGTATTTCTTTCTTCAATCAAACCCTACGGGTTAGTATGGTAATACCGGCAAACTTTATGGAGAATACCCGGTAAAAGATGCTTACGTAGTCAATATAAAGAGGGTCAATGACTTGATTCGCGGTAGAAGAATTTCCTGAGAGGAGTTAGAAATCCTTTTCTGTAGCCCTATGACGCAACAGTTATTTCTGAGGTATAAAACATTTAAAAATTTAGTTGCACGTGCAGTTCTTTTCTTGTGTGTGATAAATATGAAAGTATACGAAAATATGTAATGTTGTAAAACACACTTATATGTAAACAAAATGTTCTTAATACAGTAACTACGATAACATCCAATGTTTATCTACATATTACACCTAAACTCAAGAGGATCACATATGTGGCTCGTCATATCGAAAGGTACCTTAATACCGGCATAGTACATTACGAGATACGGGCCATTGAAGCTAAGCATAGTTAAAAATCACGTCCAAGTTCGAATTTCTATTTTCATCAGAAATTCTATCCTATTAATCAGGTTCCAACATCCAAAACATAAGAAAAATGTATTAAAAACCAAGCTAAAAATCCTCTCTCCATTCAAGATTTACTAAGTACAAACACTTTAAACTCAATTTTCTCAGAACTATAGTTTTCCGAATCAGCCCGATGCCTTTTACAATTTGGGTGTAACTTTGCAACCGGACATCCAATAACCAAAATCAAGGTGTAATTTTAAAGCTTAAAATCTCAGCTTTCCGATGAGACCAAAAATTAATTTTGATTTTGACCTTAAGGTACCTTTTGATATGACGGGTCACATATTGTAATTTGCATTCAAAATGTCGGACCAATGCTACACCGAAGTTATTTTATGAATGTATATGCCAGAAGAGGTGTATGGTAAATCAAAAATCATATATATGCATATCTAATTATTAGTAGATTTACGCAGTACATTATTTGTATGATGTCCATTTTCCTACTTTAACTTGACCGTAGAACGAACAGTGATTATAAAGAATTAAGATTAAGTCAGCATGGTAAAAATTAAGTATACATTCGTAGACAACACCAAATACTCGACAATACTATCCTTCCAAAAACCTACACCAAAAACAAAGTTTATAAATTTGACCCGTCATGTCTTTGGGTACCTACAAGCCATAAACTGATTTGATTTTACCTTTACACCAAAAAATCCGATAATGAAAAGCAAGGTGTCATTTTAAAGCTTTAAGTCTCTTAGCTTTAAAATGAGACCAAAATATTGATTTTGATTTTGGGACCTTAAGTTACCTACATATATGACGGGTCACAAATGTAGCTTATTTCTAAGAGCAGTGATACGTGTATAAGACTGAAATTCAATTTTCCTCATTTCTAGTCATGTAATACCTGCAAATGTGTTTATAGGTGGATAGTATGTTTTTAAGTATTGAAAATGTTTTATAGTGTATATAAGGATTTTCCTAGAGTATTTTATTTTCATCTTTGAATAGACCCTTTTCTCCAACTATATTGTGTAATTCTGAAGGTGTAGATGTTGATGCTACTATATATGCGTATAACAAATACGCCTATATTGATCACATAATGTATTACTATTAATCATAAAGAAATAATGAAGTTTAATGTTAAAGGACCTTTTCATAGTCTTATTGTGACGCCACGATGTTAATGGATGACCAGTTTCCTCAAACCAAAATATATGCGATGTACGTAACTCTACACTTCACTGACTACGATAATGTGTAGCTTTAACTGTATTATTGACGCTTTCTTGATCTTATCTATCTAATACCGTGTCTGTGAACAGGAATTATTTTTCAAATTAGAAACCAATCTTATAATGTGAACTAAAGTTGATCTTGGGTCGTTCAACTTTTAATAGGCAAGAGACTCCCAGAATGTCGTCTTTGGCGACTTAACCACATAATGCTTGCAGCATATACAGTATGTCACACGATTTGATAGCTTATGTCTTCTGTTATAATATGTTAACTTGAAAGATAATTTTGCATCAGATAAAGCGATAGTTATTCAGATTATTTTATATTTACTGTAAAAATTCCAGTAAAATTACAAAATTTCCAAGGGAAATGCGTGTATTTATTTTAGTGCCATTTTCTTATTTTAAACACGGATATTTTTCATTCAATAATTAAGACCGATATCTGTTTCCACTTTTTACGAATGTTTCCCATGTGCTTTTAAATACAGTTATTCCGTACATCTGAAATATCCGTTATATACTGTTATTTTTATTTCGAAATATATCTGACAAATACAAAATGAGAATTCCCTGCAATAATTAGCATGGTATGCAATTTCTAAATCGTTAAAGATCATTTTGTTTACAAAACAAATAATCGTATAATTTTTAAAAATGAGACTTGATCTATAAACGTAAATTAAAATCAGTATAAATTCAACCATTCTGTCCCACTGACTGGTTAGCTCAGTCGGTTAAGCGTCGCACAAATTACATGTATGCCACATATTTAATTAAGTACAGGAATTTCCCATGACGTTTTACGGAAAGCCAAACCGGTTTTCGGTATTTTTTACAGTGTACCGGTGTAGCAGGAATGTAAGTCCCCCGTTCTAATTGTCCGGGATGTACAGTAAAGTATAGGCTAACAACTCTCACGCAACATTAGTTTCACGCTTTACTCCGTTATGGTCTATGGAAGGCGGACTACCATTTCAGGGGACTTGGATTCCTTTCACACCGGTAGAATATTGATGACAAAAAGTTCTGAAATATTATGTTAAGATGTTTTTCTTTTGTTTCTTTGAATTTTTTCCCCAATTATAATCTTGAATATAACAACAAGATATAATCGTATTGAATATCAGGGACCAGTTGATAGCGGATGCGTAGTAAATACACATAGGATCTTTTTACTATTCCAAACAGATTTAGAGATAAAGATTCAGAGCTTTAAATGATTTTACCGTTACTGCATATGGATTTGTTGCATTTATATACTATCACCCTGGTAAGCGGATACACTCCAATCTATTCAAATTTGATTGGCCTCTTTGCGTTTGTAGACTTCTTAAACATTTCAATATTGACATTGGAATACGATGTTGATAATATTGACATACACGTAGGTAAAATTGTAGTTCCTTAAAGTTTTGAATACAGATTTCCATTTAAATATATTACTGAAAATATAGTTATATTAGTATTGAACATATGATTTCTGTTAATGGATGATGGATAGAAAATAAACATACATTTGTTTTACTATTGCCAATGGAATTTAGAGTTAAAGAGTTAGAACAAGGATTTTACCCATATTGCATAAAGATGTGTTGCATTTATTTACTATCTCATTGGTTAACGGATATACTTTAGTCTATTCAACAAATTTGATTTACCTCCTCGCGTTTGTAGACTTCCCAAATTTTTCAATTTGGGGAATATATAATATAATATTGACACAGATAGAACAGAACGCCCATGATGATTAGAGTGTAAATAAGAAACTTCATGTGTTTTTTCTTTCCTAACAACCCTAAGGGGTTGATGTGAAATACCGTCAAATTGTATGGGTAATGCCTGGTAAAAGATGCTCAAGTAGTCAATATCAGTTCGGAAAAGGTCATAATTCCTTTACGGTGTATTAATTCATTCACAGTGTATGAATTCATTCACTATTAACTTTGATTCAAGTTTTGGAGCAACCTGTGAAAATCGGACAACATTTTGAAGCACATTAAATGGGTCCTATTCTACAAATTTAGCTTCAAAATTTTGAATTCTATCTGCCCATTTTTTTTAAATGTATGATGCAACAGTTGTTTCTTATGTATATATATAATTAGTTGAACTTCAGTTGATGTTGGATGCATCGTAAATAAACGTATCTATTTTGTTCAATATTCCCAATGGAACTTAGAGTTAAAGAATCAGACCTAAGATCAGACCTTACTATACACGTTTAAATAGAATTGTTGTATTTATGTAGTGCCATCTTTGTAAATGGATATACTTTAGTCTGTTTTACAAATTTGATCGAGCTCCTGGCGTTTGTAGAGATTCCTAAACCTTTCATTATTTACATTGAAATACTTAGATACTGTAGATAATATTGGCAAAGGTAGAATAGAACGCCAATTTATGTGATTGGAGTGAAAAAAGAAGCTTAATGAAGGCAAACGCAAATCTGTACTTGTGTAATATCAATCAATATGTTTTTCTCTACCAACAACCCCAAGGGTTGATGTGTAATACCGTCAATCTGTTTGGGGAATACCCGTAAAAAGATGCTCAAGTAGTTAATATGAAGAGGGGCAATGACTCCATTCGCTGTTGAAATATTTCCTGAAAGGAGCTAAAACTGCTTTTCTGTAGCCCTAACAGTTCTTTTCTTAATTGTGTTAAAACATGTCGTATTAACGACTCTTTAATATAATCTAGATTTAGCGTATCAAGTCACAGTGTTTTTACGGCATTGAACAATTTTAGATATATATTTTGGTAAAGTGATATATTTTACTAAGAATTTGTGCCTTCAAACCGAATTCCTCGAAGGGCTGACCGTAATGTAATCTTACTGTAAAGGGAATACCCACAGAAGGCTTATCGATATTCCCAGGGGCAATGACTTTATTCTGTTGAAGGTTACTGAACCAAGTTAAGACTTACTCTATACCTATCTACATTTGTTCATTCATATATTTATTGAAATTCATTAAAATACATTCATTTATTTTCAAATCATTGTTTTTCGTATCTACGATTTTACATGCAGTAACTATATAAGTGTTGTCTCAATGTACCTTGAACAAACTCGTAATTGTCTTAAATGTATTTAAAGAATGTATAATTGTCATAATGTTGTCATTTTGCGATCTATTTGAGAAAGATGATTTTGCATAAGTGTAAATGGCTCTACTTTCTCGGAGGAGACTATCAAGAAACTTCAAAAGATACAAAACCGCTGTGCTCTTCTTATATTCCTTGCCAACAGGCGGGTCAATACCTCTCCGTTCATTAAAGAACTGCACTGGCTACCAGTCAAAGAACGAATTTTATTTAAGACTGTTCTGCTTGTGTACAGATGTCTCAACAACACGGCACCAATATATCTCACTGAACTCTTACAGATTTACATTCCCTCAGTCAATTTGCGATCTGGACGTGATCAACCTAAGCTTATTTCCAACAGAACTTTCATTACGTTTGGGGACTGTGCCTTCCAAAATGCTGCCCCGTGGGTATGGAACAACTTACCTGTCGCAGTGAGAAGATCAGCCACAATTTCATCGTTCAAGAAACAAACAAAAACTCATCTTTTACCAAAGTAGTGTCTCCACTGTTTTCACCATTTGTATCATGTGTAGCCTTAAGAATGTAGTTTGTAAGTTGTAGCATTAAGATTTTTGGTAAAGTATTTTATTTGTTTTCTGTAAAGCGCTGTGGTCGCGTCTTGACGTGTAATAGCGCTATATAAAAGCCGGTTATTATTATTATTATTATAAGTATTTAATATCTACAGTAATATGTATCCGTCTAATATGACCATTCTTATAATTCACTTACAAATTTCACCATTCCATTGAGGCAAAAAATTGCTATTTTTATGTAAATAAAAAATTACGGCATTCTAATATTTATGTTTTAGATTTCAGTTCACGATCTTTAGGCTGCCTGGTTGTCTCAGCGGTTATTCCCTCGCTTCTTAATGCATGGCTTATCCGCGCCACGAGCCACGGTTCGTATCCCAACAAAGACAGTGAAAACCCTTACTCTCTCCAAGATTAAAAAAAACAATTTCGATTCTCATTTATTTAACAGTCCATGTCATGAAGCCATAATACGGCAAACACGAAGCTGTTCTTGTGTATTACCAATCAATATGTTTTTTTCCTCTCCCAACAACCCTAAGAGTTGATGTGTAATTCCGTCAATCTGAATGGGGAATACCCGGTAAAAGATGCTTAAGTAGTCAATATGAACAGAGACAATGACCCCATTCACGCTAGAAGAATTTCCTGAGAGGAGCTAAAGCGATTTTTCTGTAGGCCTATGACGCAACAGTTTTTTTACATGTAGAAACTATATACGTGTCTTTCTTACGGTTGTGTTAACACGTATCATATCAACGACTCTTTCGTATAATTGGATACGTTCTAGATTTACTTTGACATTGTTATTATTATTTTACTTATTTGATTTGCTTTTTACTGCGTTATACGGTACCTTTTATTATTTGAAAACGTATTTTATTTTTGGAAAATGATATATTTTATAACAATTCGTGCTTTCAAACCGAATCCCTGAAGGTTTGACCGGTAATATAATGAAACTATAAAGGGAATACCATGAAAAACTTGTCGATACTTCTAGGGGCAATGACTTTCTTGTATTAAAGGCTATTGAACCAACTCCAGACTTCCTCTCTATCTATCTACATCTGTTTGTTCATACATTAATGGAAATTCATTTTTACAAATTTGATCGAGCTCCTGGCGTTTGTAGAGATTCCTAAACCTTTCATTATTTACATTGAAATACTTAGATACTGTAGATAATATTGGCAAAGGTAGAATAGAACGCCAATTTATGTGATTGGAGTGAAAAAAGAAGCTTAATGAAGGCAAACGCAAATCTGTACTTGTGTAATATCAATCAATATGTTTTTCTCTACCAACAACCCCAAGGGTTGATGTGTAATACCGTCAATCTGTTTGGGGAATACCCGTAAAAAGATGCTCAAGTAGTTAATATGAAGAGGGGCAATGACTCCATTCGCTGTTGAAATATTTCCTGAAAGGAGCTAAAACTGCTTTTCTGTAGCCCTAACAGTTCTTTTCTTAATTGTGTTAAAACATGTCGTATTAACGACTCTTTAATATAATCTAGATTTAGCGTATCAAGTCACAGTGTTTTTACGGCATTGAACAATTTTAGATATATATTTTGGTAAAGTGATATATTTTACTAAGAATTTGTGCCTTCAAACCGAATTCCTCGAAGGGCTGACCGTAATGTAATCTTACTGTAAAGGGAATACCCACAGAAGGCTTATCGATATTCCCAGGGGCAATGACTTTATTCTGTTGAAGGTTACTGAACCAAGTTAAGACTTACTCTATACCTATCTACATTTGTTCATTCATATATTTATTGAAATTCATTAAAATACATTCATTTATTTTCAAATCATTGTTTTTCGTATCTACGATTTTACATGCAGTAACTATATAAGTGTTGTCTCAATGTACCTTGAACAAACTCGTAATTGTCTTAAATGTATTTAAAGAATGTATAATTGTCATAATGTTGTCATTTTGCGATCTATTTGAGAAAGATGATTTTGCATAAGTGTAAATGGCTCTACTTTCTCGGAGGAGACTATCAAGAAACTTCAAAAGATACAAAACCGCTGTGCTCTTCTTATATTCCTTGCCAACAGGCGGGTCAATACCTCTCCGTTCATTAAAGAACTGCACTGGCTACCAGTCAAAGAACGAATTTTATTTAAGACTGTTCTGCTTGTGTACAGATGTCTCAACAACACGGCACCAATATATCTCACTGAACTCTTACAGATTTACATTCCCTCAGTCAATTTGCGATCTGGACGTGATCAACCTAAGCTTATTTCCAACAGAACTTTCATTACGTTTGGGGACTGTGCCTTCCAAAATGCTGCCCCGTGGGTATGGAACAACTTACCTGTCGCAGTGAGAAGATCAGCCACAATTTCATCGTTCAAGAAACAAACAAAAACTCATCTTTTACCAAAGTAGTGTCTCCACTGTTTTCACCATTTGTATCATGTGTAGCCTTAAGAATGTAGTTTGTAAGTTGTAGCATTAAGATTTTTGGTAAAGTATTTTATTTGTTTTCTGTAAAGCGCTGTGGTCGCGTCTTGACGTGTAATAGCGCTATATAAAAGCCGGTTATTATTATTATTATTATAAGTATTTAATATCTACAGTAATATGTATCCGTCTAATATGACCATTCTTATAATTCACTTACAAATTTCACCATTCCATTGAGGCAAAAAATTGCTATTTTTATGTAAATAAAAAATTACGGCATTCTAATATTTATGTTTTAGATTTCAGTTCACGATCTTTAGGCTGCCTGGTTGTCTCAGCGGTTATTCCCTCGCTTCTTAATGCATGGCTTATCCGCGCCACGAGCCACGGTTCGTATCCCAACAAAGACAGTGAAAACCCTTACTCTCTCCAAGATTAAAAAAAACAATTTCGATTCTCATTTATTTAACAGTCCATGTCATGAAGCCATAATACGGCAAACACGAAGCTGTTCTTGTGTATTACCAATCAATATGTTTTTTTCCTCTCCCAACAACCCTAAGAGTTGATGTGTAATTCCGTCAATCTGAATGGGGAATACCCGGTAAAAGATGCTTAAGTAGTCAATATGAACAGAGACATTGACCCCATTCACGCTAGAAGAATTTCCTGAGAGGAGCTAAAGCGATTTTTCTGTAGGCCTATGACGCAACAGTTTTTTTACATGTAGAAACTATATACGTGTCTTTCTTACGGTTGTGTTAACACGTATCATATCAACGACTCTTTCGTATAATTGGATACGTTCTAGATTTACTTTGACATTGTTATTATTATTTTACTTATTTGATTTGCTTTTTACTGCGTTATACGGTTAAATGTATTTAAAGAATGTATAATTGTCATAATGTTGTCATTTTGCGATCTATTTGAGAAAGATGATTTTGCATAAGTGTAAATGGCTCTACTTTCTCGGAGGAGACTATCAAGAAACTTCAAAAGATACAAAACCGCTGTGCTCTTCTTATATTCCTTGCCAACAGGCGGGTCAATACCTCTCCGTTCATTAAAGAACTGCACTGGCTACCAGTCAAAGAACGAATTTTATTTAAGACTGTTCTGCTTGTGTACAGATGTCTCAACAACACGGCACCAATATATCTCACTGAACTCTTACAGATTTACATTCCCTCAGTCAATTTGCGATCTGGACGTGATCAACCTAAGCTTATTTCCAACAGAACTTTCATTACGTTTGGGGACTGTGCCTTCCAAAATGCTGCCCCGTGGGTATGGAACAACTTACCTGTCGCAGTGAGAAGATCAGCCACAATTTCATCGTTCAAGAAACAAACAAAAACTCATCTTTTACCAAAGTAGTGTCTCCACTGTTTTCACCATTTGTATCATGTGTAGCCTTAAGAATGTAGTTTGTAAGTTGTAGCATTAAGATTTTTGGTAAAGTATTTTATTTGTTTTCTGTAAAGCGCTGTGGTCGCGTCTTGACGTGTAATAGCGCTATATAAAAGCCGGTTATTTTCCTAACAACCCTAAGGGGTTGATGTGAAATAC
>JXSR01S011527.1:2254-19077 GCA_000969725.1 Ophiothrix spiculata
AATCTGCCCGAGGTCTTGTCCGAATCAAATGCATCATCGACAACTCAAAAGCTGTACGAGATGGAAGCTAATAGCCGTCCCTTGTCTGCTGCTGAGAAGCAAGCACAGGTTATGCAGAAGCTGAAGAAATTGCAACAGCCTCTTAATATGAGGTAAGTTTACTTGCCCAACCAGTGATGGTAGGCACCCCCTCCAAATATTCATCCCTGGTCTGTTTGATGAGAAGCAAGAACAAGTTATGCAGAATCTGAAGAAATTTCAACAGCCTCATAATATGATGTAAGGGAACACTTCAAAACTCAACCAGCGGTGGACCGCCCAGAACTAAAACACCTGCTCTGCAGCTATCCATATTACAATAGTCCACAATATCTATGGTACCTTGCTTAGGTCGTTTTTTCCAGAGAGATTCCTGTGACTGTTCTCCACACTTGTCTGTCTAGCATACAGTTCCTGATGTCATCTCTTCCCTCTATCCTCCATTAGTTGCTTGGTATGGTACCAATGATTTTGTTTTTTGCTATCAGATTAAAATGCCATGATTCTAACGATAATGTGAACACAAATCCAGGATGCAGGACCTTATTGCTTTAAAGAATGCATGCATTTTGATTATTTTTTACTTTAAAATTAAAATGATAATGAAAAAATTGTCAATGAGTATACATTTGCTTGTCATGCTGAATACTTAAAAGTTCAACATTTTTTGTAAAAATTATCAAAATCCATAAATGGATCCATTAAAACTCAACCTATCCAGTGTTCACTCTAAAAATAGGTGGTCAGGTCTCTGGCTATAATCTTGGTAGTGAATGTATATATACATTGGGACATTACCTGTATAAGAGCAAGTTGTTGGACACTATTTCAAAAGTTGCCTCTCATTTGTTACAGACACCTTCTTAAACGTGAGCAGAAACTAACAAGGCGAAAGAAGAACGTAGAAGATTTGCTCGCATGGAAAAAGAGGCTTGACGAAGAAGAACAACGCATCTCCAACATGGAGGAAGAAGCTCTGAAAGTAGTGGAAGGACAGTCCAAAGAGGCCAAGAAAGAGAGCAGGCCTAAGTCATCAGAGCCGGAGTCCTCACCGAGATCGCCCCCATCAGAGCAGTACTCTGAGCCACGTACTGCATCTTCGGTGTCGGCGTCCGTGTCGGCACGTACGGCATCGTCTGTGTCAGGAGATAAATCTGCTTCCGAGAAGCGCTCCAGACTGAGTGATATAGAGGGTCATGGTAGTGTGAGAGACAGCGAGTCTTCCATTGCTGAGGATCTGAGTCAGAATAGCAGTGTTGCTGAAGAGATTCTGTCCATGAAGACACTCCAGAAAAGCAGGTGAGTGATATAGAGGGTCATGATAGTGTCGGGGACAGCGAGTCTTTAAGAAAAGCACGTGGGTGATGTAGTGATTAAGTTAACTTCAAAAACTATGAAATGAAATTATTTTGATACACAAAGTTTACATAGTTTGTTTTCGGAAGATATGTTTCCCTTTGATTTCCATTGGTTTCAATGTGTAATTGAAAAAATTGATTGTTTTGAGGCCCTCTCCAATTCATAAAGCAAGTGCAACCTTTGGTCATCATGCACATTCATCAGGAGCTTTTAAAACTCTCTAGGTTGTGTCAATGTTCTAATCTAAAATTCCCTCATCAGACATTTCAGGAGCTCAATTAACCATGAGCTCCTACAGCTCTCCTTAACAACATTCCAGGAGTGTATTTCACTGAGCTCCTCACCACCATTTCAAAAGCACCGTCTCACACAGGAATATTTGAAATTTAGCTCCTCATAACACTCCACACCAAACTCAGGAGAGTGGCTAACAGAGCTCCTGCTATTTTTAGAAATGAAGACCTGCCTGATCTGATGCAAAAATACAAATATGCACATAGCTTCTGCAGAGTGAGGGTTTATGCCCTTACAAAGTAAATTTGTAAATATTTCACATTGGATGTTTAATGACACCATTTGCCTTCATTTTTTTATCCATTTACAGTACATCGCACACCATCACCGAGCCATCGAGTGATGATACCTTAAAGCATGAATCTCCCAAAGACAAATACGCCAACGAGTCGTTTGAATCGGCGGACAGAACCCTTACACCAACCAAGTCATCGACTCCAATATCAGCCGTGACGCCCAGGAGCGGTCGGGACTCTGTGGTCACTCCAGCATCTCTCTTGTCACAGAGGAGGCGGCACGAGTCGGAGAGCGGGTCTGAGTCGGAGAGATCTTTCTCACAAACTATGTCAGGTTAGTAATTTTGGGGTGATATCAATTTGCAGCAAAGATGTGAGAGTTATTTTTTAGGCTGCAATAAATTCAATGATTTCATCAACTTTATCAATTTTTAACTCTTTAAGTAGGTGTCTAATCCACATGTAAAGGTATATATAAGGGATGTCAGTTTTTGATCAGAATAAGTAGTTTAGGCAAAAGAGCAAAAACTTTATTTTTGATACCAAAGTTTTTGTCTGTTTGTTTTTGTTTTAGCTTATTAAAGTTTTACTTAGATTAAAATTGTGATTAATTTTTTTTTGGAACGTACAAAGAAAGAGGAGTTTTCTCATTTAAAAGCTGTATTTTTTGTACCAAAGTTTTTTGTTGGTTTGTTTTTGTTGAAAGCTTATTAAAGTTTTACTTAGGTTAATATTGTGGGTTTTTTGGAATGTACAAAGAAAAAGGGATTTCCTCATTTTAAAAAAAAAATGATTTTTGATATTTTGCCTCAAATATGTCAAAATGCATTTTTCCCAAAAATATCAACTTTAACCTTTTTTCGGAATAATTCCAAAATATTTTGGAATATTTTTTTCATTGTTATAATACAATGCATTCCAAAAGGTTCACATGATCAAGTCTTCTTTACCTAATAATATAAGGAGCCCTTTGCTCTAGAATTCTGAAAGTTTTTTCAAAGGATGCGATCTAACATTAAATCAAGACATGTCCGTGCCAGTGTAATTTTCTAAAAACGTTGATTGGACCTCTTTACCAATTCATCATCTTTCCCATAAAATTCTTTATCTTAATTTCAAGCTTTGTACTTAAATTATGTCTCTAGAAACGGCATCGGACCAGAGTGACATAGAGGGCCGAGTGAGGGCGCTGAAAGATGCGTTACGCAAGCGCAAGATGGAAGCAGAGCGTCTAAGGAAACAACAGAAGAGGATGAACCGAGATAAGCTCAAGGCACAAGAAGCTAGTCTCAAAAAGCAGTTGGAGGTGAGTTTGATCAAGAGGTGTACATTTTTATCTGAGTTGCTCAAATCTATGGTTCAAATGTTTGTGACCCATCATAACGAAAGGTACCTTAAGGGTCCCCAAATGAAAATTGATTTTTTGGTCTCATCTGAAAGATTTTATTTTAAGCTTTAAAATGACACCTTGCTGTTGGTTATTGGATGTCGATTGCAAAGTTACATCCAAATTGGTAAAAGGCATCGGGCTGATTCAGAAATCTATACTATTAGTTATCCCCTGTTTGTTCATGCAATACAAGAAAATATTAATTGTTTGGGTTCGTATCACACGAGGTGAAGATACGAACCCAAACCATTATATATTTTTCTTATTACATGAGAAGAAACAGGGGATAATTGATATTTCTTATAACATTGCAATCAATTTTAGATTTGTAGTTTTCTGGGCTTGATTGACAGCTGTGCGTGTCGTTTCTATCGGCATCGTGTAGTACAAAGCGTTGCAGTTAGTCTCGCACGCATAACAAAAGCGCAAGCTTTGTAATACAACGATGTTCCCGGAAGCAATACAAGTTGGACTGGTAAAAGAGCTGTATGATACGACTTGTTCATATCACATAGAGGATTTCATATCACATAGAACTTTGAAATTTAATACAAAAAAGAAATTCTTTTTTGCTCTAAACCAATGAAATTGTTGTATTTTTATCTGCTGAGTGATAAATTACAATGCTGCATGTATATAGTCTTTATCATATAACAACATTTTACTATCATATCTTTCATACTTTAGCAACAGGGTTTAAATAATAATTGTTGATTATATTCTTCCAGGCATACGATCAACTCATCGAGAAAACCAAAGCAGAACTGAAACAAGAATCAGATGTTTCCGCTCACAGTACCACAACCGTCAAACCAAAAATCAAGCAACCAAGGGTGGCGGAATCACAACGACTCCGAGACCAATCCCATGCTAAATCATTACGACAGCGTGCTGCATCAGAAACCAACCGTGAAGCGATTGCGGATGTAGCACTTAGGAAACAACGCAGTGGTTCTGAAGGCAGCATTTCTAGCCGTTCAAGTTTTGACGACGATGCTACGAGAGATGCTCATACACCAGCTAGTTCTGCTTCGACACCACCCACAACGCCGAGACATACGGAAGGTAAGAACTGCCATAATTTCTTGCAGTTATTTCTGAATACACCATAGAGTTACAGAGGAGATACAAGGCACGCCGCCATTTTTATTCGGGCATTGAAGCAAAAATTGGGGGTATTCGGGGTTTCACGGAAGCTGCTTCGGAACTTGTCGCAACTTTAGCGTGTTCATTATCTTTTGCGTCTGTTTTGTTTAGGCGCACTGTCTGCGTAAATCTTAACACATTTAATGCGTGCTGGATAAATTGCACTTAAATTACGCATCTCTGCTGATGTATTAGAAGACGCACAATAACAAATATATAGCTTGTCTCAAGTGGACATGAATATACCCCAAATATGAGCTCCATGGCTGACCATTACACAGGCTGCTATACAAAGCCTGGTATCTCCCCTGTAATTCTATGGAATACACCAAAAAATTTAAAAGGGGAGATACATAATATGCATGAGTTTTACGATCATACCTGTGTGACCCCATGTGACCTTGTGACCCCTATGGGTCACATGTCATGTTAGGGTGGAGTTAAGGATTATTTTAATCAAGTTTGGTCAAAATCCGCCATTGTGTGTAGGACTTATAGTGGTTTTGTAAAAATCAATATTTGATCCGTGTGACACCGGGTCACCCCAAAAAGCACTATTTTTATTAGAGGTCATAAGCTGTTTCATATGCATGAATCACAAGATCGTACAACGTAACCCTGATGATTTGAAAACTTTTTGTGAAATCACGTTTTTGACCCCTGTGACCCCTACGTGACCTTTGTGGGGTCAAAGGTCACATGACATGTAGCATTCGGAGTAAGTGTTGTTGTGACCAAGTTTGGTATAAAATTATTGGTCGAGCTATGAGTTGCAAAAATATTGGGCGAGACGCAGTCGAGCCCAATATTTTAAAACTCATAGCGAGACCAATAAATATCGGGCATAAATCATCCAATTTTATCATTATCATGTTTTGGATCCAATATTTTCCCACACTTGGACACCTCAAAACATGATAATGGTCAAAATCCGTCAAGGACTGTTAAAGTTATAGGCGTTACAAAATGACAGAAGAAAGAAGAAGAAACACGAAGAAGACCAGATCCTGCGCCTGTGGCGACAGGGAAATTAAAGGTTTCATAGAATGAACAAGAGAGAAGTGTTTTGAACACATTTTGATAAATAAGTTCTTGGTAAACTCAATTCAACATCCTCCTGTATAGTTTATGTAAAAGTTAATCACAAGATTACAACAGGTCCATTACACAGTACACATTTCCCTCAATTTTCCCCCATAATTACTTCTCTGCTTATTTGTTATTTTCTTTTATTTCTTGTACCACAGACGGAATCAGTCCAATCCACAAGACACCTTCTCCTCTTCCAAAAGATCATAGCATTTCTAGTGTCAGCAGCATGAGACAACCCAGCGAAGACAAAGAGACGTCCTACAAGACACCATCTCCGCTCAGATCACAGCAGTCTTCTATGGAAGAAGACAAATCACGACCACAATCTGCTGCAAGCTCGTACATTCCAGAAGACGTAGAATCTCAAAGCAGCATCTCAGTGACTCCATCTCCAGATGTATCCTTGAAAGAGGTTGCAGCAGAGAAGCCTTCAGATGCGATGATAAGCCCAAGATCTTCGGTAGCCACACCACAGTCTGTAGAAGAGCATGCTACAAGATCAGAAGCTTCTGATGTTCCTGAAGACATTGTCTCTTTTGCAAGCTCAATGGCTTCTGATCAAGATAGAGTTGCCAAGAAAGACTATGTAGAAGATGCACACACGAAAAGCACCATGTCTGAGAAAAGTGCTCCTATCTCTGAGGTGGCAGATGATTTGTCGTACTCTTACTCTAGTTCTGGAAGATCACTGTCCAGGCATTCTCCAAGGCAGAGAAGTGGTAAATATGATGTCAGTTATAGTGATGATTTTACACAGGATGCTAAATCAGAAACTGATGATGATATCAGTGAACATTTGAGCATGGCAAGTGCGCCATCAGAAAAGAGTAGCGAACAGTCTCAAGAACTCTTGGCTTTGAGACATCAAACTCCTGATAAAGAACAAGAAGAGGAAGAGAGTCATGATAAAGAATCTCCCTCTGTCAGTGTTTCAGTTGGCAAAGATGCTGAACATGGTGACGAAAAACAAGAGGATGAAGATCAGGAAATCAAGTTATCTCCTGAGCCAACCAGAGAAGAGGAGGTCAAAGATGAAATGCCAGACATGGAGATTGGTAGTCGTGTTCTTGTCGGAGGTGTCAAACCTGGAACACTTCGCTTTAAAGGACAGACTCATTTTGCAATTGGTTTCTGGGGTGGTGTTGAACTCGACGAGCCACATGGTAGTAACAACGGGACATATGGAGACAAAGAATACTTCTTATGTAAGCCTGATCACGGCATATTTGCGCCACCAGATAAATTATCAAGACTTGAAGAAAAGAAATCAATCCCCGAGTCAGAAGATGAATCGTCAATGGCTGAAGAAATCTCTGTCGCTGAAGAGATCAATAGTGAAGCTTCGGCTCACACAGCTTCACGGAATGAGAGTCTTCAAAAATCAACGACACCCCAAGAGTCGCCAAGATCGGTGTCATATTCTGAGAGTCTTCAAAAATCAACGACGCCCCAAGAGTCACCAAGATCGGTGGCATATTCTGAGGACTTTGAAAGTGATCATCTTGAAGATGAGAGAGGAATCATGGAAGAGGAGGAGGTACTGAAACCAGATACGAGTGAATCCTCAATGTCCAGATTCTCACCCAGGAAGTCAGCTGCAGATAAAACGGCTGATGACACTGACGAAGAGTCCATCGCTGAGGAGATCACAGACGAAGCTGCCCTGGAGAAACTCATCCATTCCGCTGCATTGGCAGTTGAATCATTCTCAAAGGATGGAGATGGAAAACTGGAAGAAGGAACGGAAGCAGAAACACCAAGAGGTCCTCCTGAACCAGAGGTTGCCGTAACTTCAAAGGATCAGTTGGTAGATTCAATAACAGACCATCTTACTACAATGGTGGTTAAGGATTCTATGCAGGTTGTGTCTGAAATCGCAGAGAAGCACAGAGAGCCCGAGGATGAATTGGCAGCGGTAGAACAGGCCAATCAAGTTTCGCAGGACAAGTCATTAAGTGAGGACAGGTCATCTGGCAAGCTTCTGGAAATGCTGGCTGGGGATGAAATCTTGCCGGAAGAAGTCCCTGCCAAGGAAGAGGAGCTGAAAGATGATGAGGAAGAAACAAAGAAACCTGATGTGACTGCGAAGGTTGAGAATATTGCTACGATGCTTCTAAAAGAAGCTATCTCCGATATGTTGAACTTGAAAAGAAAGAAGGAGGAGAAAGTCTCAGAAGCGAATAAAAGACTTGAACAAGATGCTGAAATTCAACCTAAAGATGAAAGAACTAAAGATCATGATGCTCCTTCCGAGGAGCAGATAGGTGATGGTATGACCACACCTCCTAATCAAGAACCATTTGAGGTACGTGCAGAGACTCCTTTCACTCCGGAAGATAGTCCAACGCATAGACCGACAAGTTCTTCTCCCCTTGGTGATGACATCTTCAAAAGTAGAGTAAAAGTTGAGTCTTCCCCCGATACAGAAGATCAAGGTCAGGTGGCTAGACCTGGTTCTCCTGTGCTGGGTGAGTCTAGCCCTTTGAATCCTGAAGCATTGAGTGAAAGATTAGAACAATTACAGACACTTGATCAAGATATTGGTGATTTATTTGGTGATCAGGAATGGTTCGATGATGACTTTGGCTCCATGCCAAAGAGCAAATCAATTATACAGGTTCCTGTGAGGGAGGAGAAGAAGTCCCCGGAACCATCGGGGGCAAGCACTCCCATTGACTCGAGGCGATTAGATCTCATGAAATTTGCAGAGGAACCGTTTTATGCTGTACCGCATAATCGCAACGATGTGAAGGATCTTGTTGAGAAATCAGTCGGTGTATTTTATGAGCGTGTGCAATTAGGGGATGAGGATGATTTTAATAGTGTTTCTCCTCCCCAATCTGTTCTTGGTGATGATACCAAGGCATCAGACATTGAAAGTACAAGTAAAAAGGCATATAAGAGACTTGTTTTTGATTTATCGGGTGAAGTGTACAAAGAAATTCTGATGGAGCAGAAACCGATAGAACAGCCGCCTTGGATGAAACCAAAGAGGCAACCTCGCAAGTATTTCTTTAACAAACCTCCAAGGACAAAAGATGAAGTGGAGGATGCCATAAGAAACCGGGTCCTCCATGTAGCAAGCATGGCGGATAAACCAAAAAGTGACGCAAATAAAAATAAATTTGGCAAGAAGAAAAAAGATCATGTCGATGAAATCCTAACTCAAGAACTAAGAGAAGAAGAACCAGAATGGGTGGATTACGATGAGGATGAACTTGCCGTCAAGATGCAATTATCGGACGCCATATTTGATTCGTTATTAATAGATACCGCGGTGGTTTTAAGTAGAATACAAGATAAAAGGAAAGCCAGAAGTCGTCCCATGTATAACAGCGATGACGATTTGGAGTTCTAAGACAGAGTTATTATATATTTTTTATTTTATGTGTCTACTTTATTGTACTTTTTATAAACATATCCTTGCATATCGTGCATTATTGTGCAGAGTTGTGCATAGCACATCCAGCACAAGCAATCTTATCGCATTCTGCAATGCGCATCACTTTAGTGCAAAAAGAATGTGCATAGCACGTTAAGCAAAAGGTTTTCCAAAAATTGAATTGCGACTTCAATATATTCAGATGTTATTAATTGTGAGTTACTATGCATAATTTCTGTTTGTAAAATTGTTATCTGCACTTTCCCACAAAATAAGTTTAAAGTCTCAAATTTGTATTCAAAAATTTAGCATAATTTAATCATTAGCATAAAACAATACAAAAGAAAGGGGAAGTTTGAAGAAAGAAAGTGACATGCAATATATCATTCAAAAGCTTGAGTTTTGAAGAACTTAAACCTTGTTTGAATAACTTAGATTGTCAGTTATCATCTGTAGATCAGGAAAGACCTGCTCATGGGCCCAACAGATTCAGATTTTGCATTTTGGAAATTTTGTCAGATTTTGGTCCATATTGGATTAATTTCAGTCTCCAGAAAGAAGAAAAAGCAAATACCTTGCCCAACAGACTGACTCTACTTGAAAGGACCACCCGTCTGTAAAACATGATATTTTCCTTTTTGTGACCTTATGGTTATTTTGTGGAAGCAGATGACAAACATGTTATGTTGCAATACTAGTCAAGTTAAGAATATTCTACATCTGGGCACTTCCGGGCCTGAGATGTTGGATTTAGCAAGGAAACTGTGCAAAAAGAAAGGTTTTGAGTTACCCGTATGTTTTCAATTTGATTTAATCCTCTAACACTTAACCCTCATAATTACATGCACATATCAAAGTTGCATTTTGTTTTAACTTTCATCTCAAAGTATTATGTAAAATCTTTCTGAACATAAAGTTTTGTATTTGCAAGGTTATAACTTGAGCTTCACGCACACACCTGAAAATGTTTCACAAGTACTGAAATTTGACTAATTTAGCATCCTAAAATCATGTTTTAAGAGTTGCCATTCATGCAAACCAGCATTGCAAAACCATCGGATACAAAAAAATACAGCGAATGGAAAAACATTATGCTCAGAAATAATGTTGTGGCTTAAGATTCTTGTCATTATGTTGGTCTGGGGCTCTATTTCATTAAGCAATTAAAATATTCCTTGAAGATTTATCATCAAAAGTTACTTTATGAAATATAACTCATTGTTCCCAAAGTTCAGAGTATATATTGATTTTGAAATGATGATTGATTTGCAGTCCACTTAAGCTGAATTCATATTTAAAAATGAAATACATTGCGTTTCCAATAATTTTCACTGCAAGCAACACCGCAAATGAATTCACACTCAAAACGCAAACAGACTGTGGCAGCCGACAACATGAAAACACAATGCAAAGTTCAGCTTTTCTCAACTCAAGTGGTGTTGCGTTTTGATATCGATCTATTGGAACTACTCAAAACTCTCATCTACACATGCTCTGTGCGTTTGCGTCGAGTCTGAATTCAGGTTTGGAATATTCTTAAAGTTTTGTGAAATAGAGAAATCAGCGCGTCAAATTAGGACAGAGTGGCAAATATTCTTGTCATTACTTAATTTCAGGCTTTTTGATTAGGCAACTGTGTGTATTAAGTTATTTGTATAAAAACAGAATGGTTTATATAATATACATCTAGGACACTGTACACAAACTCATCTTCCAGAAAAGTTCTTTTCTTTGAAATGGATTGAGCAGAATTTGGTCATCTGTGTGTGATCTTTAAGAAGTGTACTTCAAAAGATGTTTGGAGGTGTAAGTAATAAAGTGTTCTTATTGTGCATTCGTAGGTTTAGACTGAAGATCCTCGACCTGGCGCCATTTTGCCTCCCTTATCTTGAGGTCAAAGTGGGGTATGTATTGAGGTTTTGTCAGTGATGAGTCAGTATTCTAATGGGAATATGTTGTAAGGCTAAAAATATGTATTTTGTTGCCCTCAGCAACTGACCTTGGTCAAAACAAAAAGAGAAAAAAATAGGGTCGAAAAACCAGAGATTTGCTCAGAATGGATGTCTTTTTTGTGAAAAAGGATGGAAATGCATGCCGATTTGATTTGAAATCAAATCAGCATGCATTTCCATCCTTAATTACATGAATCATACTTTTGCCACAAGAATGGCTTTTTCGACCCTATTCCATATGAGGGCAACACATTATATTTTTTGTCTTGTGTGCTAATATTGGAACATCACCAAAATGATGAAAATAATATGCCTCTTCGTTGGCATTTGGGAAAGACATACCACAGACCTGCGACTCTTTGTTGTGGGCGAAGATTCATAAGTACCCAACATGCTCAATAAGAGCCCGCATGGCTGTCAATTTCTGTAATGTCATCCGGCTTCGTAATGTTATACAGGCTGGTATAAAGGGTAGCTGGTCCGGGATTTCCAGGCAGTCTAAATCTACAGGTGCCATAATGCGATATGAGAGGCAACTTTTCAGGATATTTAAAGCCATTCTTGTGGCAAAAGTAGGATTCAGAATTTGAATTTATGTAATTGCAATCAGAATAATGTACACATGTAGTTTAGCATTCAACCGTCACTGAAATGAAGTACATGATTTGTATTTCTTAGGGCGTGTTCACACGTAAGAATTTGGTCATGACTATATGCACGCTCGTGAGCCACTCGCGAGCAGACTCCCAGTGTGAACGCACTTATAGAAAATGTCTCGGTCGTGACTAAAAAGTGACACACCACTAGTTTAAACACGCAAGTCATGTCCATGTCTCACTCTTGAGCTGATCACGATTAGTCATGACTATATAGTATTAACACAGCCTTAGTATGTATCATAAGTCATGACTAATATGAACACAGCCTTAGTATTGTATCATATAGATGTTAAGCTTAGTCTAGAAGCCTCTGCTCTATACTATACTATGTGTGGGCTAAGTGCAATTTCAAAATATTCACTTGAGAAACCAAAATTTTGCATGGAAAGTTTGAAATTTGTTCAATACTATGGGAAAAAAAGATGAAATATGATAGTATTTTCCATTCGTGCAGTGATTCATGAACTGTTTAATGTGTACCGTTATCTCGTAGTTTACCTTTACCCCAATTATAAACTACAGTGCAACAAAATGTCAAGCAGTTCCTTTAAAAGGGACGCAAAAAGTACATTTATATCTTGTGATTTCTTTCTTATGGGCACTTAAGTTTGACCAGTGTATAGTCATCCATGAAGTGACAAATGGGTTTATTTTTATGATGCCAACCCGTTTAGTAAACAAACTATTCATGAAATGAAGTAAAATTCAAGATGGACTGATCCAATGAGTCTCTTGTACAAGTGGATTTTCTATGTCAAATACCTTGGCGTCATTTGAGCAATTCAAAATAGGCCTTACATTAAGTCTAACCATTGTGTATGCTTTTTATGAATATGCATGAGCTGTGACATCATAACCTTGAATCTGAAACAATTTTGTGGATTATTAGGCCTATCTTTTTCGTACAAAGGTCAAAAGTGCCCTCTATTTGGTGGTCACTTATGCCAAATACTGTTATCATGTGTGTTTCAAATATGTGTAAAATGTCACTTTAAAGTATTAATGTTTGTTCTCTCCATAGTCTTTTTGTATCTATGATATTACTCCCAAAGGGTGATTCAAGTACCATTCTGTAAGCACCAGATAATTTCAATGTATACTGTAACTTAATCCTTCCAACCCCTGCAACTTTTGCACTAATTAGGAGCAAAGAGAACCACACAGGGGACAAGAGGATTTAGGCTAAATATTCCCTAAATGGGTTTTGATATTTCAAGGGACAATAAATTTTGTATTTCTTTCCTGATGCCATTTTTTAATCATAATGATTTTAAAAAGAGTAGTTTTACGCTGAGAATTTTAACAACTTTTTACTCTGGACCCACAAAGCATTCCCAGCTTTAGTATCATCATGTTTGACTAATTGTTATATGAGGAGTGCGCTGGCAAAATGAGCGGAAAGTTGCGAATTTCAAAATTAAGTTTGTCATATTTTAATTCTCTATAATCTCAGCTTTCGAATGATATATGATATGTCGCACTATCTTTCTCCATTTGGTAATCAAAATGCAAATCGATTTTGAAATTTCTGATTACTATGGAGTATGATAGCAAATGTGATCAATTAACCGTGATTAATTACACTTACCGGTATAATTGGCCTTCGAAACTCGAGGTATAGTTAAACACTTATGCGTGTTTGCGTTTTATGTCAAAAAACGAAATGCAGCCATATTTTTACTTTTGAAGCCATTTATTCAAAATCTTCATTCATGACTTTCCGCTCATTTTGCCAAGCAACCCGCATGTATGTTTAATTTGTGACTTTTTCACAAATAAGAAAAGTCACAAATAAGATTGAATATGCTAAGACAGGCAACATGTTGTATTTGTGTCCACAATATCATCTGACCTGGTAGACTTTACAAAATAAACAAAATATAGGTTTTATCACTTGAAAGTTTTGCAATCACTTAAAAACCCATGACTGGGAAAACCTACATGATTCTTATATTATGGGTCTGTACCAAAAGAAGTAACATTAAAGTAGCGCCTTGTGGCAGTTTTTCACCTCTCCTGCCATTTGTTAACAGCCTATCAAAGATGACCAGTAAGGGTGCATTCAGAATCCACCGATTTTTTCTTTGTGAAATTGCTTGATACGCAGTCTTGAAATTTTAAGCGCACTTATCATAGCGTGTGTAAAGACTGCATATCAGGCAATGCTGCAGTGATGAAATCACTGGTCTCTGAACGCACCATAAGTCTTGAAGGGGTAGGCAGTTATAACAAATATAAACACAAATATTTTCTGTCTCAACCAAAAAATTGAAAATTATATATGAAATTTTATTTTAAGATTTATCACAACATTATAGTCGTCTGTGTGCTTTTTAAGACATGCACACTAACCAGTGTTGTGTACAGATCGTACACAGTTGTTTTTCACTGAAAATGCAAAATCAGAACTGAAATTTTGGATTTTTAATGTCAGTATACACTACAAAAATTGATAAAATGAAAAAATCAAAGAGTTAAGTCTTTTAACTTTTATAAGCATTGTAAACCTTTCAAAATGTTATACATATGTAATCATGATTTTAATTTAAACCAAATCAACAAACTTCATGAAATTTATTCTTCAGTTCTGATTTGCTTGTATTTAATCATTTCAGATTTGCAGTATTTTATCCACTGTAACTTTTCAGACTTGACTTAATAGAGTTTCTTTCTTTAATGACAGTAAAAATGATTATACTGAGAAGGTATTCATTTCAAATTTTGTAGACTGTAGAGGGATTCTGAAGTGACTTTAAAAATGTATTTTCTCTCGCACTTGAATTTTGATTTAAACTAGCTGATAGAAAATGTGCGCTACAGACAAATCCCAGTAAGAATGTGCTCTTTAGACCCTGTAAACTCTGCACATCATGTATACATATTTTTGGGAAAATAAGTTTCCCTGCAGCTTAACTCTTTCACTACGGAATAAAATTTTCACCATCTGTCCTATTTCGCCGGAAAACATCTCTTATCGGCTCACAGAGACCCAACTTTATGATAGCATACGATAATTGTAGTGCACCAGGGTTGTTATCTTTGCTAATAAAAATGATGGAGCTAGATAGCTCTTTGTTTCAACTGCTTGCTGGTGAATTTTTGACCAATTTGGTCTTGTAGTTTTTGTTTTAAGCTATTTGAAAAAATGCGTCAAAGTAGAAATTCCGGCAAATCGTGCACGCTTTTATGAGCCGCTGTGAGCGGCTTGCCCGAGTGAAGGAGTTAACATAGTCAAAAGAGCAGGTATATGTCATATCTTCAATGCAGAGAACAAACCAGGAGAATCGAAGTAAAAACAAACAACACAAATTAATTAAATTCTTTCCCTGCACACTGTAGAGGTAATTATGCTTATGCACGTGACCTCAAGTTCAAACCCTGGCGAGTTTTGCTTTTGAGACTTGACCCCAAGTTGTAGACCTATGTTCAATTAGATGTAATTTCAATATTTAATGCAGAATTTTGCATTCCAGGGCCCATATTCATGAAACACCGCTAACTCTAGTTGGCTGCTAACCTATTGTATACATGTCAAAATTTGACAGGTAGACAAAGACTTAGCAGCCAACTAGAGTTAGCGGTGTTTCATGAATATGAGCCCAGAAGTCCTCCTTTGACTCGATATTATTCAATCTCATTGACTAAAAAAATGATTATTGGTTACAGACTAGACAGCAAACTATGACGCCTATAATTACAACTTAACCAAAGTCAAAATATCACGCCCTTTTACTGTAAACGCCAATATTTTCGCGCTCAGTAATTTTTGCGCACGGCCAATTTTGGACCATTTCGCGCATTTTTATTTTCGCGCACGTGAACATTGAGCTAGTATAAATTGCCTTTGCAACAAATACACATAAATTTCGGCGGTACATTTATTTTCGCGCGAAAATAAATGGAGAGCTAAAAAAACCACTTCTACAGTATTCTACTATCATTGCTTATGCGCTAAATTTAGAAACAGATCCAATTTATGAGAGTAATATTTAAACTCGCTAAAACTGTTCTAAATGACATATTGCAATGAACCAAATTATGAATGTCCAATTCCTAAATGAATGACGACAATTATAGCTCAGTTTTATGACGGATTTTACGTTTTGATACGTAATGCAATGCGTAGATTCCAATTTATCAGATTATTTTACAATGATCATTAATGTGATGTAATCTGTGAAAACCAATCACATGATCGTTTAAACATTCATGTTACGTAAGTTAATTTCTCCACAGTGTGATTTGATGTGATGGGGTTCGAAGAGATAATTAACATGTATAGGCAAAACAAACATTGATTGGACAGTGTAAACGAAAACCCAGAGTAAGGGTTGCATTGACAAACAATGGAGCCCTGCACTCTGGATTTTTGTTTACACTGTCCAATACATTTTTGTTTGGCCTATTTAGGTTTCACCATGTGGTTAGTTTTACGAGTGATATGTGATCTGGGAATACCTGGTGTATGATGAAACCTGCACGTTTCTTAGGCCAAAAAGATAATGAATTGTTTGCTTGCCTTCAGTTGAAATTGAAAATTTGGGTTGGTTCACTTTTTGTGTATACATATGTACTAATCAAGGCTCAAAATATGAAATAATAAGATAATTTGTATTTTTTTGCATTGGGGCATGAGATAAGAAAAGGATTTTCATAGGCAAAACAAAAATTTAATCCAGAGTAAGGGTTGCATTGGCAAAGAAGGGGACCCTGCACTCTGAATTTTGTTTACACTGTCCAATTTTTGTTCGGCCTATTTTTTTTTTCTCAAGCAGTAGGGGCTAAGAGTAAAATCGTGCACCATGTTTTGCTAAGTAGGATTGGGAGTTGCCTTTTGGCCAGCACGCTGTCCTTTATGGACTAAATAGACTTGTGATTTTTGCATATGTCTGGCGTTCTATATATGACTTTGTTATGAACACTCGTGTTCCAACGGACCAACCTGGATAAACGAACAAACAAAACAACTAAAACTTACCAACTTCTTGATTTCCAAAATTAGAGTCGTTCGATTGAGGGCAAACAAACTTTTTTTTTTCTTGGCCATATTTTGCCATGTCTCTACAAGATGATTTGACCTGTCAGAGCCATATAAAATAAATAACATGGAGGTTCCATCATAGACAGTTTTTCCCAGATCATCACAAATTTTGTTTTTGTTGATCAATGCTGCATTTAAGTTTTAAAATTAGACAATAAAACAGTATATTTTTTGTGTGGTTTCTTTGTAATAATTAAAATAAACATAGAATTTTAACATTTTATTTTGTTTTA